>VCRD01000934.1:135165-171674 GCA_006783055.1 Trinorchestia longiramus
AAAGAAAACCTGTTTTTTATTTATATACGTGTGCGTTTGGTCAAGTAGGAAAATCATAATTTTCAAATTTAGCATTTTAAAGATTTAATTATCTCTCGAATATTTACGTATCAAAAAGGACATTTTTAAACAATTACATTTTATACATTTTCAGTTCAGAGATTCTAGGCATTGTATTATGTTTGCCATAAGCGCCGAATTACTATAAAAAGCGTGATTTTTTCCCTTATTAGCCGTTTTCCTCTTCAATATAGAAACTCCTTTGGAAAAATGACATCAACTGGTAAATGAAAGAAAGACTCTCTTAAGGATTTAGATAAGAAAAATTCGGTACTGTGTATGATTACATGTATAGTAAGCATTGTATTGTGGATACCAAAGGCACATCCTTCAATGTGGAAACTCATTTGCAAAGCCTGCATCCACATGCAAATCAAACAAAAAAATTCAGTAAAATACGTGAATTTTTACGCGTGGGTATATTAGTCTCAACAATAAAAAGCAGTCAATTGATTGAAAAGCACTTGAATTTTCATCAAGATGATGTCAACTCATTAAAAAACTCGGGAATTGTTTCCCCCGCGGGACTACATGTATAGATAGAAATCACATTGGTTTTCAATATAGTGATGTAGCAGCTGGTTAGTTGCAATATTCACAATACTTTTTAGCTTAATTCATAATCACATTATTTTGGTTCCCTAGTAATGGCATGTTTAAAATTAATTTTCCCATCGGATTCAACAGTCGGGGACAAGGGATATATCTACTTATATTATAAACAGTGTATCTCCAGCTTTCTCTATCTGTTTTTGTCCGTCCCATTTCTTCCTATCTATTACTGAAGAAAAATTATGGAATTAAATTTAGAACGGTATATATGTACTCGACAGTTCCCTTAGAAATTCCACGTTTTAGATTTGACTAATTTGAAATTATTGTAAAGATGAATGCATTAAAGATTTACAACGAATAATTGAGCTTTAAATGAATACTTTTTATCAATTTCATTCAGAACTTCCTTTCTGCATCTTATCTACCGATAACATGGCCCAGATAGTACCAGTTAAAATTCCTGGTTTAAAAGTGATGAAATTAAGGATCTATGAAATAAAATATAATTTTTCACTTCTACCCCTGAATATTTTTCATCAATATATACAGAACTTCCATTCTGTATCTTATCTACTTATAACATGGCCATATAAGAGACGAAGGCTAATAACGGAGAAAAAATGGCGCATTTTATAGTAATTCGGCGCCTTTGGTATACACAAGACATAGAATACATGTAACCTGTTCTGATTTCAGTTCAATAATTTTTCTTCAGTAATAGATTGGAAGAAATGGGACGGACAAAAACAGATAGAGAGAGATGGAAATACACTGTGTATTATATAGATATCCCATTTATGGTCATGGAAAATACATTTGAATAGCATTTCACACTTTACCTGCCTCGAAAAGATGGATCAGGATGGATTTGGGTAAGCCTTACATACGATGTATGTGGTCTCCAACACATTTTCAGTATTATGAAGCTCTTTCTTCACACTTTTTGATTACTCTCTTTTTGAAGAGCTGCACACTTTTACTCAGAAAAAATGGCAAAAGTTTATCATTTTAATTTGCTTCTGCATCGCTCTTTTAGCTCTCAAAACATTCTAAATTAAAATTTTGCGTGTAACAATAATGGAGTTCTGAACATGTTACTTTCATTATGAATAATATCTGTACTTGCTTGAATTTCTATGGTAACGAAGTGTTACAACAGGCACTTGCTCACAGTCGCATTTAATATTTTTAAACTAGCTTTTGCACTGCACCATTATCTAGAAGAATTGCTCAAATAGGTTGCTCAAGTTACAATCTCATAATTTTGAAGAAAAGTATGCACAGAAAAATTGAATTATTTTAAGTCAACGTAAAAATAAGTTTATTTGCTGTTATGAGTCACAGAGATAGAGCAAGCAACAAATGACGCGTAAAAATGAACAAGTTCACATTATTACCGACCTGTGAACACCGTAGCTGCTGTATCTTCTTTGTGTTCAGGATCAACTATAAGACGGAAACGTTAGACAAGATCATCACGTCACAGTTAATAAACTGGGGAGGTTATTTTGGTCCTATGAGTTACTCAGACCGAATTATGAGAGAGCGGCTGCCCATGAATATACGACAAAAACTCCCTGTTGCAACTAACGTAATTGCGGCTTCAGAGAGAGACTGACAAAAAATGCCGTGACATAACAAGTATAGACGTTGCAGCATCAGGCACATCCGCTCTTCTTCCACCTAGCGCTGCGTTAGAAAAAGAACGTGAAGAAGACAAGGATGGTTGTCTCTTCCCCCTCTTTTTCTCATTCGTCCTGCGGATCTCAAACGGAAGGGCGGGAATGCACAGCGAGTCTCGGTGCACAGGCAGCCCTTCATGAGAGTTGGTGCATTTATTTACCTAATTTAAAACTCACGACACCGACTCCTCTACACCGGCGGTATCACGGATACCGGCAGTGTAGAAAGACCTTGGAATCCCAGCGGCCGTCCGTAGAGCAGAGAGAGAATCATTTACTCGTATTAACCTTCACCGCCTTATAAACGACACTTAGATGATGAACCTGCAAGCCTTTGCATACTAGTGAAGACTTGATGATGTTGCACAGAGTAAAGGAACTCATACGACTATGCAGTCTCTGACATGAGTATATGCATTCTGAGTGTTTATTGCTGTTCGACAAGGTTAACTTCAGCCAAGGGCTGAACTGGCTTTGCATAGAGCGTAGTAAAAATGTTTATCTAAATATAAAAACCTCTTGATGGTCTCCTATTCACTAACAATGTTATCTCTGAGTAATTTGTCAGTAGTATGTTTATCATGAAAGCAAAGTAAAATTACTTCCTGTTATTCCTTTCTGTCTACAGTATTTGTGTGACAGAAGCTTTACTCAAGTGTCTTCCAGTAAGCCGACCAAATAACTTGTAACGCTATCTACTCTAAGAATTTATGACATCGAATGAACAAAAACTTAGCCGATTTATGTACAATTGTTGAGCTCCTCATATCAAGTTTTCGCTTCTCAGTACTGAATTTTTCAGGTTTCTACTAGTGGAGTGCAGATGACTTGTTTGGAAAGGGGCATTTAAAAATCTAAGTTTTTGTCACTCATTCCTCCTCAACAAATACTGAATATTGTTATATATATATATATATATATATATATATATATATATATATATATATATATATATATATATCACCAGCTTGGTCGACTGGTGAGTGAATCTGCTTGCGAGCGGAAAGACCCGGGTTCGAATCCCGCTGCCGACATGGGTGACGCGGCTAGAAATACGGCATGGGACTTGGGTAAACAACCGAATAATTATCGAAGTAATTATCCGACCCAAGAATGGGCCCGAAGGTTCGTTCCTATAGCCTCATTCTATTCTATTCTATTCTATTCTACTTTTCAGAAACATTTCTTGCTCACTAATGATAGCTATCTCATGCTTACCCTACGTCCAAATTGCAGCTAAAACTATAATTATTGAAGGTAATCATCACCATATCGCTATCTTTTAAGGAAAAGACAATTGAAGGTAATCATCACAATATCGCTATCTTTTAAGGATAAGACAATTTTAGGTAATCATCACAATATCGCTATATTTTAAGGATAAGACAATTGAAGTTAATCATCACAATATCGCTATATTTTAAGGCAAATGATCTCCAGTCCTCAAGATGACAGGGGTGCCCCAGACAACCCACCACGTGCCAACCATGAGTCAACCATGTGTCAACCATGTGTCAACCCTGATTGAAATGGATAACCGTGAATTAATCAAGCCTCCACTATACTTTGACTTCGAGTTAAACATGTATCTACCATGCTTCAACCATGCATCAACCACGCATCAACCACGCATCAACCATGCATCAACCATGTATCAACGATGCATCGACCACGCATCAACCAGGCATCAACCACGCATCAACCATGCATTAACCACGCATCAACCACGCATCAACCACGCATCAGCCATGCATCAACCATACATCAACCATACATCAACCACGCATCAACCACGCATCAACCATACGTCAACCATGCATCACCCACATGTTAACCTAGTGCATGTCCGCTACTCGTCAGTGAAAAAGGGATAAATTCTTAGGGGAATGTTTTACCTCTTACACGGGAACATGAGTTCTGTGATCTCATAAAATTGTTCCATTGAGCATATATATATATATATCTGTAACATAAATCATGAACTTTCGGATAGTTAAATAAATTATAGGAAAAGAATCCGAGCATATTATTGAAAGATTTTTTGCTCTATTGGTGTTCAGCGGAACACAAAAACAGTCCCGGCAGCCTTGCCTGCATGTGCTCCTGCACCGGCTGTGCGAAGGCCGTGCTCTGCGGTTGTTTCCTCTGCAGCGCAATTGGTAATGGGCTTACGTGACGTCTGAGCGACGAATTCTCCTTAATTCCCCATCCTTCTTCCTTATTTGAGCTTAGAACGATGTTCAACGTACCAGCTTAGAATGACGACCAGCCAATTAACTCAGGATGATGTCCAACCAATCAGTGAGGAATGACATTCAACCGATCAGCATAGAATGATGTCCAATCATTCAGTACAGAATGATATCAAACCAATCAGCTCAAAATAAACCCCAACCAATCAGCATGAAATGATGTCCAACTAATCAAGAATGCTCCATCGGCGTCAACACTGAACATAAAGTACGACATGGATTATGTCTCACGGCAAATCAAAATACCAAGCAAAACATGGTTTGTTGAAATACAGGAGTCTAAACAGTTGGAACAATGAGCCTCCGTGGGCTGACGAGCACACTTGCTCGTCTTCTAGAACTAAAACGGTTAACAAAGTACATTTTCATTGAAGTTGTTTTTTTCATGTGAAATACGGTAAATATACACCTGCCATCACAGCAGAAGTACATACATATGTATATTATTATTTTAAGTTTGTCTTTTTGTAACTACAGTAAATATTACTTTTGTTGTTGCATAAGTTTGATAAGTTAAGTTTAAAAGAAAATCGTGTCCATCAACTACGAAGCTCAAGCGTGCTGAAGAATCCGTACTTGGGAGCTAACAGAATTTAAGAGCTGGAATTTTAAATCCAGAATTAATACAATACACTAGGGAACTAAAGCTTCAAGATTTACTTCTCAGTATTTATACAGGGGTCGTCGCATCAATAACCCGTTTTCTTTGGAACGTCCTGTAGCCAGGTTATCACTCTCCAACCAGTAAAAATTGAACCAGGTCATTAGTAGTGTCTGTAGACACATGCAGTCATGGCATCAACAGTGGAGTTCAAGTTCCCTGATCCATGGAAAAGAGAAGCAGTATTAATGTCAATTCAAGCCGGATATCATGATTTGGATACTGCAAAGTGGCTTAAAGTGGACGACAGCTTTGTCAGGAAGGTTCCAACTCCAACTACAACTTTGAAGCAACAGCTGGATGCTTAGCACACGAGGGATGCTAAGTTCCTGAGCCTCTCCTGATGTCTGGCCTCTTGACTTCCCCGACCTCAATCCAAGGGACAACTCCCATTGACCTAAAATAGCGGGTTATTTATCCAGTGCACCCTGTGATTTCGGATTTATGCATGGAATTTGTTTATTCTAAATTGATGTCTTGTATTTACAGCCCGGGGATTTCATTTCAGGGATTTAAAGTCTCGAGTTTGAATGACCACGTCTGCTATCGGCCTGATAAGAAGGCACAGGTGATCGACAAGCACCGCTACTTGACATAGGGCTGATCTCAGGTACTTAGGCCTACATGAATTCTAGATTGTTTCTTCTGGGATAATTATTGGGCTCTGACTTGTGTTGTGATATAGTGCTTCCCCGTGGGGGCACTGTGGGCAGTACACCCACTTCGTTTTGGAGCAAAGACAAACTTTCTGAGCATTTACAGAGTTAAAGTTCCTGAAGAAAATCTCGTCGGAAAATCCATTTCAAACTACATTAGGGGGACAAATTTGCAACCATGGGTGTTACTAGTGTATTGAAAATTTAGGTCTAGAGAATTACGAGCTATTTTACAGTGACTATCTTAAGTTTCGTAGCTGTCGCCGTCTGAAGGTACTCCTTCCCTTGCGCGGTCCACCTTTCTTGAGAAAGGATAATCAGCTGGGAGGCAACGAGTAGAACAACCCTAATGCCCAACATTGAAGCAATAAACGGAAATTTTTCCTTCCTGTGTTAAATTTACAATATAATCGTACTAAGTGTAAGTAAAGTGTAGACATTTGTCGGTACACCCTTATTTTAAACTGAAAAGTGCATTCCAGTTTTACCTATTGAACGGCATTTAGTGTTGAATGTCTTTAATCCAATACCAAAGTTTACTGTCCGATGAGAAGAATGGAAACTGGAAAGTCTCAATCTGAGGGAGCCAGTTCGCTAAACGCGCATAGGTTTTTTTGTGTGGTAACAATTTTTTGTCTCCGAAAATGCGTGTCGAAGACCAGCACAAGGACAACAAAGAACGACATCAGAAAAAGATAACCGATATTCGGTTGTAAGGACAAAACGGCAGTGCGGTAGGAGTGCACAGCACTGGCATCTGATCTCACACAGCCCTTGAACAGTTGTATCGAGGCAACCAACGTACGGAAGGCTTAAGCAGACATTTCTTGTCGGAGGTCTGTTGTATGGGTACTCATGAGAAGACGTTCACAAAAGACGTTTTGAGTGGAGGCATCGACAGATCACCTGGACGACTGAACTGTACGCCAATGTTTTCATCACGGATGAATCAAAATTTCTTTTCTTGGTGATTCTCGACGAATTCGCATCTGGAGGGAACCTAAACACGATATTGGCCCTCAAACATGGTAGAATGAGACCAGTCTGCGATGGATTAAAAAAAGTGTGAACATGCTGTATGGTTAACACTCAGACAGCTCACCATGAAATTTACGAGTAAACCAGCAAGGTTTAACTGTTGTCAGCTATCGTTATGAGATCTTCGCATCTCATGTTCAGTTGTTTTGAGGTGATGTGGATCCAGACGTTATGCTAGTGGATGACAATGTTTTTCCACGTGGAGAATAGGTGGTCAATATTTTTCCTGAAAACTGGAGTTACTACTCACATGACTCGGCCTGCTCGTTCGCCCGATTTAAATCCTATTGAGCATATCTGGATGCTCTAAGAATACGAGTTGTTTCACGTTATCATCCACCAATCACTCTCCAAGACCTAAGAGATGTTTTGTTGGAAGAATGGGTACCAATACTTGAAAAAGAGGTTGATACCTTTTTTCACATTCCACGTCGTTGTCAGACTTTTAATGCTACAAAAGGTGATCACACGCCATATTGAGCAACAGTAAACAGTTTTTTGGATGATGTGAGTAAACTTACACCATGTCGAATACAAGAAAGAATTTTGTCTGCTGTTATTTTATCAAAAATTTATTTTACAGAGCTTCATTTGTTTATTTTCTATATTGTAATCTCCCTTGATACAATTTTGTGGTGAAATGCATAACGGAAGTTGAAATTTCAGTTTAATCTTTTAATTTTCAACACCAGTATAGGATAGGGATCTCTTTTCAGGATGAAGGACTGTAAACCTTTATCTAACTTTTTAAATGCCCTAAATCAAATGTTTGTTCAGAAAAAGATGTTTCTGATATCCTTATAAGTGATGAGTCAGCTGCACCAAACACAGTGTCATGTTGCAAAAACTCCTCAAACTGAAAGTATTATACTTCTGGCCCTTGTAGCTTAGAGTCAGGACTTGAATCTTCTTGTTATCGAAAGACTCCGAAGTCACCAAACTTATAGCAATCAGTGTACTCCAAATATGTCTCTTGCTGTTCCAGTTTTCGCTTGAGGAATTTTTTCTTCACTGGCAGTAAAATAAAAAATTCTCGGAATTGGATCATACCGAATATTTTCTACTGTACGCACAGTTCTCAAACCTTCATGAACGGACATATGCAACTTGTAACTAATCAATACAGACTTTGCGTGCCTTAATATCACATAATATTTACAACAGTTTCTTAGACTTTACTCACAACACAAAGGCTAAATGAAGGCATCTCACTCTGCTGACCAGCCTGGTGTCAAAGGGCACGAGTTAGTGCGTCATGTTGACTTGAGTGTGCAGTACACAGTAATGCACAATGTCGTTAGTGTGCAGTACACGGTAATGCACAATATGGTTAGTGTGCAGTACACAGTAATGCACAATGGGGTGGCGTGCATAATATTATAATGAACACTGTGTATTCAGATGCTTGAAGTGAGCGAATGTAGTTAATAGATTGTGACAACTATTCGAGTTGTACAACAGCGCGTAACTCAATGACTTGCCATTTGAATTACCGAACAAAGGCAGTTTAGGTTACATAAAGAAGTAATTCAACCAAATTAAGCAGATCATTTCGAATATGACGAAACCCCTTGCACAGCCATGCCTAGTAACTTTGAACTGCGCAGTGAATCCCGGCTGAGGCGAGCAGGTCAGTTTAGGGGCAACCTAATAGGGGCGTGTAAACCCCGCCCCCGTATCACTGCTTTCCGTCTGACCTGGCACTGAACTCCGGCGTTATCTCCCGCGGTGCTGTCCGTCCGCGCGGATAACTTGCACAGCATCAGTTTTTGTGAGCTGTTTCCCGAACAAACTCTCTGCAGGCGAGAAGTAAAGTTGTTCGTAGAATCGTTTGTATTACGTGGTATTGAGCGCTTTGTTTAGTTGTATACGCAACAAAAATAACTGAGCATGGAAGCTTGGATTTCTCAGGCTCAATCTAGCTCGAGGAGCAACCGAACGATGAGGTCCGTATCGATATTATTAGGGAGGCTGTGTAATATTGAGAGGCCTGCATCATTATTATTCAGATATACTCCTACTGTAAGATGGTCCTGGTTTGTACTATTTATATTAGAGTCTTTAGACTTCTGGATTTAGAGAAAATAACATTTTTCATCAAGTTCAATCAATGTCACATGCATAACGCAATAATGTATGAAATTGAATATACATACACTGTAATTTCCTTGATAAGTGAGAGAAATCTAATTATTAATGTTGCAACTGACGACACCTTCATATCCACAACTAATGCTAGAACTAGTGACATCTTCATGCCCAACTTATGTTAGGACTAATGAATACCTAATGTCTTTAACTAATATTAGAATTAATGAAGCTTTCATGTCTTTAACTGGAATTGGAATTAATGAAGCCTTCATGTCTTTAACTGGTATTGGAATTAATGATGTCTTCATGTCTTTAACAGATAACGCCTTCATGTCTTCTGCGGTTGGCAAAGAAGGTGCACAATATGTGGTCATGTCTAATTAACATAGACATAAATTTATTTTACATTCGCTTTCCCAGTGAGTAGCATGACGTTCAAACTCTGGGAAAAAATTGAGAACGTAAAATTCACTACTTTAATGCATGGAATAGTTCGAGATTGTGCTGCTTTTTTAATTTTTATAGTAGAAGTACAAAAAAGAAAATGTCCCACCTACTAAACTCCGAACTAAGATTGTTAAAGAACACAAAACACAAATTTTTAATTAAATACAAAAGAACTGGACGTTGGACACCATTTTTTAAAACCATTTTAACTCTTGAACAAATGGAGAATTTTAAATGAAACTTCGCTTAATGCTGAAACAAATTATTCCCTCTGCATGGTAGATTGAAACCAATTAAAAATTTCTAAATCATTTGTACGAATAAATTTGTTGCATATTCATATTTTAATTTCAGAAACTGGCAGGCAAAAACGCTAGAAATTCTGGTAAACTAAATCAGTTGTTCATAATATGCTGTTAAGTACAATGGTTTAATTTTTTGTGAGCCTGGAAACGTAAATGAATGTGAACACACGCCTTACTGTGTGTCGTTCCTATTCCTTTCTCTAGTCTCCAACAGCAAAGAGTGTTGCATTTGGCTACAAGTCTCTGCAGAACATCATTTTTCGAAAATGTATTGCCACAGTTAAACATTGTCATCCGCCTGATTCCGATGTTCTATACAACAGGATTTGAAAAAATACTTTAACAATACGTACTATCTTTTCAGTAAAGTACACTGAAATTCATGCAAATTGACTTAAATATTACCTTATGTCCAGAAATTGAATCAATAGTCTTTGTTTTGATTTTAGTTTTTTAGAGGATTAATTAAGGTACGTGACCAAATGGTAAAGTACAATCATCTAGATGGATCTGTGTATTGAATGAAGAGTGAAGATAGTCTAGCATGAACAAAACAAATGAATTGTTTAATGGTGCCGAGGTCACATGCAAGCAGTCAGGCTATTGAGGCAATTACTTAAGTCTCCGTGTCTGCGTGATGAGCCTGGGCGGGGTGGCAGCGAACACAATACGAGTAAGTGGAGCTATTTTACCGAAACTTAAATGATTTGGCTGACCCTGTAGCAGCTAGTCCAATGGTAGTAAGAGCGAGGAAGTTGTTGAAAGTTCGAGGAAAAAATAGTTACATTTAAAAGTACAGCAATCAAACTCGTGAACTGTTATCGTGAGACGGTCATTAATTAAATGAAGAAACGAACTGCATCGGTACTGCTAGACCAATCTGCCGATTCAACTGATAGCTCCTCCCTTGATCCTCGTCAATACCTGAACATCATTACTCGTCTTTATTGCACACTAGAGAATACTTGCAAGTCCCACGCTGTTTTTACGATCTACAACGCTTTTCAGGGGCGCGTTGGAATCGAAATTATTCGTTCTCGTTAACGACTGTCTTTCCCAACCCAATTTCAAATTTGGATGTATGAATTTGAATTCTAGCTTAAGAAACAATCGTTTTAAATAACCAAAAACATCAATCCTACAGTGTTTCATAATTTTTACATAAGAATAAATATTGCATATTAGTAACACAGAATCTCCCCAGCTAAGAGCTCATTCTAAGTATATGAGGCGCGGTAACTTCAAATGCCAAATTCTGCTTCTACAGGTAGTTGCTTTCATTGTCTGCCGATTTCGCAAACAATCTTAACAGAAGAGAATTTTTTCATTATTATCAACCACACAATTGTCCATCGTACAGATCATAATACCGGCAAATTTTTTAGTTGGATGTATCGTTAGAAGTAGGTCGGTTGGGTTTATTAGCCAGCTGAGTCCTTTGGATTTACTCGATTACAATTAAATAAATCAATTGGTTATATCAGTAAATAAACGTAAGTTGGGCAGATCGTTCAGCTGATAACTTCAGGTGTTGCTGTGTCTCATGAGTGAAAACAAAACGAGAATATTTGCGTCTTTTTCTGACCCGCATCGACGTAAAACCCGCGAGTTTTTACGAAATCTTCATTGACGATCATTCAATAGTTAAATTTACCTTCTGTGCACTTATTTATTACATAACTCATTTATTTCGGTTGACATTTGTTTTTAATTATTACTCTATAATACCATTTCTATACCAATTTTTGAATTCTAAACTTGACCTGGAGCAATGAACAATTTGATTCAGTTGTTGCTGTAGTCTAGAAGGACAAAAAAGCCAAAACGTCTTAATTTAGGTGTAAAAAATGTGAAGTTGTAAACGTCGGAGCTTCAACATGGAAAAATCAGCCAGCATCTCAAGGACAAACTGACTTTGTTTGTCTTTCGCCTAATGCGCGCATTTTGCCCAACTAGAAAAGAAAGAGACCGTAAAATCCCAACCCGCCGTTCTTGTCTCGCCAGAGCATCAAAGCAGTCAGCGTACAACCGCAAGATAATCTTGGTGCCATCATTGTTGCTTTCGTTCTGTTGTCTTCCATGGTCCAAAAAATGAAGGGGAAAAAGTGTGCAACAGGGATATTACTGAGTAGTTCTTATGATGCATATGATTCTCTCAAAAGTATTTCATGATAATTATCTTTATCTTTACAGTCTTGTTGCAGATCAACAGCGTTAAAATATTAACAATTCTTCTGTGCTCAGTTACCAAGTACCACAATGGCCTAATACTCTTTTACTGTAGTTCCTTAACAATGCATCCTTTCAGAAAAATTAGGTTCGTAGTAGAGTTTTTTTTAAATAAGAAATACACCCACGCCTGTGAACAACCATAACTCCACAGACGGCTCGTAAGTCTGTGTAACTTAACAGAGGACATTATAGGGAAGTGAAAATTATTAAACATTCGCCAGGTGATGTTTTCGATATATGTATTGCATGCACCAGCACGCTCATCCCTTAGAAATGGAATTTTGTTACTCAAGATAGAAAAGAGAAAGCAGACCCAACGGTCGTAGATGTGAATGCCCAGTAGCGCACTTCACACATGCATACGAACCATCAAAATACAGGAAAAAGTATCAACATTCCCGTAACACAGAGCTCAAATTTGGATAGGAGTGTATTGTTCTAAAGATTAAAACAAAACTGTTTTAGTAATTTGCTCAGTCCCTTCGTGCGAGCCGCAATCCTCCTAATATTTTTGAAACTACACCTCGTAATTCGTAAAATTCATTCAGAATTTCAGCTCATGGAACTCAGCGTTTGGGGACGCTGTTGATCAGAGTGAAGTATTTTCCCCGTAAATGAAAATTGGTTCAAAGAAAACCTTGTTTTGTTATTATTTTATTCCTACTACAACTTTCAGGTATAGAAACTAATCCTAAATAGCCAATTCATGTGATTTCAGGAGAATACGCGTATTTGTTCCTGGCACTTTCATAGTATAAAAAACTAAAACTCTGACTTATAGAACTTTAATTTTATCAGATAACGAGGCATTCAAATGGAAGTTTATATGCAGCTTTCAGGCAATTGGTTTCACTTTTAAGTTTAAATTAACTTATCTTGTTTTACAATTAATTGTAGATAAAAATTAAAGCATTAAAATTGAGATAAATGTATCAAATGAAATGAGTACAGCATAATTTTTAGTCATCAGTAATTGGCCCGAGTTATGCAAGTGTAATTCATAGGAAATAAATGGACAGACAGGAACGATGCTTTTGCTTCTGATCCTAGGTGGTAATTACCAGTTCGGGTTCAGTGTCAAATTATTCAGGCCACCTGGGATACAGGGACCTGGGATACAGGGACCTGGGATACAGGGACCTGGGATACAGGGACCTGGAATACAGAAAACTTCCAACAAGTTAAAGACAACCTCATGTGTGGTGGAGGAAACAACACGTCTCGTTGAGGATCAGTCTCGTTCACTGACTTCTCAATCTTCCTCAGGGCACTCAAATACGCCCTAAAATACGTTTTTTTAACGATGCAACCTTCAGCCATATTAAGAATAACTGTTCAAAGTTTTAAAACCTACGTCTGAGAAAGTAAAGGCATTTCTTACATTTGTAGCACCTACTCAAACTTCAAACTTGCATCAATTTTTCTTTCCCAGTTACTGCACGACAGCCAAAAGCTGAGGGATTGCTACTGAGATAGCAATGAATCACAACAAAAAGCTAGTACTGAGTTGATAGCTTAGGAATACCATCATAATTCAAGACTTTGAGTCTCCACTAACCTCAACAGCGACACCACCTGTACCTTTACTTCAACCCCTTCTGCTTATGGCTTCAGTGTGCGCTTCATCGGCAGTCCGAGGCCAAAAAAAGACTACAATTCTCAAGAGAACTGTTTTATTTTGGTTTGGTCTATCTTCCTGAGCACCAAACGTTGCTATATAAATTCAGGATGTCGAATTAAACACATTCGCTGTCATGAAATGTAATGCGTTTTTTCATATGTAAACACTTCTTGAGGTTTTCTCGTGCTCTGTTAGTGCCAATGAACTACAAAGTGCATGTTGTTTCTCAACCTTAGCTAGCAATTTAAGCTATTCAAGAAGAAACGTTCCATGCATGAAGTATCAACACTGATAAATAAATCACGTAATGAGAAGTCAATATTTTCATACAACATCTATGATGTTAAAACATCATATAACCTCTATGATTATGTTTGCCAACCAAACGAAGAAGTGATGGACGAAAACAGGTCCTCCAAACTCCCACACCACTCATGGACTTCCCGATATGGTGATGATATAAGGACCATGAGCAGGGTGGATGGTAAGATTTGGATCACCAATAAGAATGAACGTCAAAGTTAAAAAGTTAAATTAGTGCCTTCGTTTGTTTCCCTGTTCAAACAGTTCCCAAAAAATGAATGCTTATTGAAATGATAATTCAGTACATATTGATTAACCACAATTTACAATCGTATAGTGGACACTTATATTTTTTTCAGAAAGACTGAACGAGCTTTTTCCGAAAGCGATGGAATGGTCAGAAGTGCTGCTGCTACAATAGGAATATCGAGCCTTTGTATCTACCCTCCCAACTTGATTGCCTGCCATCTAATTTTTTGCAATATGTTGTGTGAATGTATATGAAGCTCAATGTTTGTGTCGTTATTTGACAACAAAACATAATGATGCATTGTAAAAAATTATACCCAGCATTTTATAACAATAACGGACCCTATGAAGCAATATAATAATAGTTAATTAAAACTATGGCAGATATCTTTGAAAAAGAACCCGGAACGTTCGGAATCCCGTTGATGTTCTCGTCCGCACGTCCGGAGTCGGCAACACTGAACAATGCACGCACATGGCGTCTGGGAGTGTGCGCAAACAGAAACGTATACATACGTTGTTCCGTACACGGCAGACGGCGACGCACGTACGCACAAACACGTGAAGGCGTCGACACAAACAGAGGCAGTGCGCTCAGATAGGTGGTTGTGTAAGGTTGGGAGTACAAAGATCCCCTCTGATGCTAACGACTTGTATAGCTTCCTGTGTGGTGGTTCTTCTGAGGCCGGTACCCTGCATGGGATGTTTGTGTTCTTCATCGTAGCTTTACTGCAGGGGCACCTTGGTACCACCCCAGCAAATGGCTATGCCTAGCAAACGATTCCAAAAGTCAAGGTGACTGCTTAGTGATCTCTGTTAACTAATTCAAGGATCGTTGATGAACAGCTTTTAGTTAGCGTGAAACTCCCTGGAGTTCATTGGTGTAGCACCGTACTTGAAGAACGTGAACGAATGTGAACATTCACATGACAATGTGGTTAGGTGGCTCACATGCCCTCGTTGCGGCGCGTGTTGTGAGGCACGGACACGTGCATGCCCTTGTTGCTGGCTCCTCCCACCCTCCCCCTCGCTGCTCTTATTTTCTTGTTACACATACTTCAACATTCAGTTAGGTTGCAGTTATGCTCTAGCATTCTGTTAGGATGTTGCTATGCTCCAATATTCAGTTAGGATGTTGCTATGCTCCAACATTCAGTTAGTGTGTAGTAGTGCTTCAACATTCAGCTAAGAAGAAGTCGTACTCCAACATTGCTGTGTTGCAAGAAAAATCAAATTTCTTTTATAGTCCTAGAAGTCATCAAGTATCTAGAACCTTCAAGTATCTAGAACCTTCAAGTCTCCAAAATTTACAGCGAGGAATATAATAATGCTAATCACGATTATAATAATTATAATAGTACAAAATTTGCTCACTTAATTCTCTGAGTTTTGAAAACATCCGTTGTGGTGAAAATGAACAACGCTGATTGTTGGCAGTAACATTGCTTATGTATGAGCGCTAAGAATGTTCTCTCGCTGCGATGTTCAATGAACTTAACATGTTACATGTGTTCTGTTGTATTGAGTTGTCAAGCTACAGTTATCTGGGTGTGTTACGTGTTTGTGTGGTGTGTTAAGAATATACAGCTCCCAGTACTCGGTACTCAGACACAGTACCCAGTACTCAGACACAGTACACAGTACTCAGACACAGTACCCAGTACTCAGACACAGTACCCAGTACTCAGTACTCAGACACAGTACTCAGACACAGTACACAATACTCAGACACAGTACTCAGACACAGTACCCAGTACTCAGACACAGTACCCAGTACTCAGACACAGTACAGAGTACCCAGAAACTCGTACACAGGCTACAGCGCAGAGCTGGTAGGCCTACGTTACTCAGGCGTCATGCGTCCAGCTCACAGCTACCAGCGCACTCTTACGCGTGTGATCTGACGACTTGCGCGTGTATCCTACGTTACTTACAGTTGTGATCCTACGTTTACTTAAGCATCAAGTGCTCAAGTATGGTAGTGACATGCCCTCGTCTGGTGGCTTAAAGTAAATTGAATTGATACATGTGTATATTGTTGACTATTTTCAAATATCACCCATCTCCTTACGAAGATGGTCCGAGCTGGTTTGGATTCTTCTTCATTATTAGGACAGAAACAGTATAAAATGCTTAGAGGCACCATCATTCTATGATGTTTAAAGCATCATGGTCCGCAACGGACATACATACGTTAGTCTACGATCACCTTCTGCCTACAAATCGCTTACTTGTGTTCACAGTCTTGAGCTAGCGAACGAAAAGTTCAGGAGTCTCACAATTAGAAAACTGTGATGATAGGCCTCTTCTTGGTAATGGTAGAGCAGTGTTCATACACATATAATACATTAGCAAACGAGGTTGAAGGAATTTTAGTAATTTATTTATTTATTGCTGAAATTTTTGTACCAAAACAAAAGTAAATTATTTCCACACAATTGATGCTTATTACTAGACATGAAAAGAAAAGCATACAAAACTTATTTAATGATAGATTGACGAAGTTTTAAGAGAAATTAAAATTTTTATCGTATATACCTTCGAATTTTATTAATTGAAGTTCTGTGTTGCGTGTCTTGAAAATCTACCGCTACCAAGTTGACCAATTGGAAGTTAATTCTGAAATTACAGAATACCAGTCGTTTTTGAATTAGTACTTTGATTTGAGAAATCATATGAACGCTTAAGATAAACCCAGTGAGCATTTATTAAGAAAATTAAGGGGATCCACTTACTTTTATGCCAGTTTCACTTCTACGGAGAGAGATCGTTTGAGAGAAAAAAGGCATGGTAAAGATGTCATTCAGGAGATCGACAGATTTATCTACCCTCGTTTGACCACTGAATATCTATCCTTACCCCACTGCCGAGACCATTCAGTCCAGATGATGGCTTTCCTTTAGTATTCTCCATACATAAACCAGGCCGTTTGTTCAATATAATGTGCACAATCACTCATCGGACCGTCTGATATTTTTCGGATCCTAAAGAGTTCATGTTACTCACTAAATTTGCGTTAGCAGCTTTATTCATCCATCGCACCATTTAGCATTTGCGTAAAAACATTTGATGTGAAAATTTGCAATTTATTTTGTAAAACGAGATACTCTCTTTAACTCCTCAAAATTACTGAGTAGCTAAACTAGATGATGACATGCTTATCACAAATATTAATTAAAGTAGGTTAGAATAATGAAGATATATAAATGCCAAAGTCGTGTGTAAATGCACGTTTCTTTTATGTCCTACTCTTTTTTTGCTACTTGCAGTAGATTGGAATCTAAAAACTATAAATATCATTGTAGGATTGAAGCTTTCTGTCGATTACCAAGGCCGATGCTTACTTTAACCCCTTCGTCTACTGATGGTAACTCTCGGTACTGCTACCAATCGTCGTGTTCACAGCTAGCTGTGCTAATTTTCCTTGCTGGGAGCACGACGGTAGCGAGAAGTACCACTGCTAGATAAAGATTTAAGGAATACCGACTGAATTGCAAACCAAAGTCATCTCAAATTTTCAACGATCGCCAAAACTGCGTCCGTAAATGTTTTCTCGTGGGTCGGGAAGCCGCAAGGAAATAAAATAAAGCTCTGAGAGCTGGTAGAAATTCTTGCATATTGAAGCACATTATTACTATGTGCATCCATAGCAACAAATACACGAGCGACTGTATTCTTTCATAATTCGTGTTTACAATAAGTACCTTACATTCACAGACCTACCTTACATTTTTCTGCCTCCCCGTAAGCGTCCTTCCTGCATGATATTGCCCAGGGAATGTGCGGGAGAAAAGTGTCCGTCAGCTTGTCTTGGAGACATACTGCCCTCGGGGGATATGTAAGAACCATGACTTTCAATGACGAAAGTAGCCCGATTGTGCCAGTCCTCGTCAGAATACTTTGGGTACTTAGCGCTCCTCTGTGGTACGCTAATTTCTCATAGTACAATCACAAACACTTGTTGGATGTGGGTATTGTAAGTTTAGTTTGATGCTCGGTAGGCTTATCTTTCCTTTTTCAACTTGGTTTTCTTTCTCATGGCGGAGGCTGGCGTTCCGTGCAACCGACCTACTGCACGAGTGTCTTTGATGCGTCTTCTATAGGGTGCTAAGTAATTATCAGTACATTCAAATAGAAACTCAATTATTTACACAAATATTCCATTTTTTGTGTATTAATGAAATCTTATGTTTCCAAGTATAATATTCATCACAATGGATAAAAATTCAGATAAAAGAATTGCTATTTTAACGTTACATAGAGCGAAAAAATTTCCAACGGATTTAACTAGAATCTGAAAAGTTGACAGAGTAATCGCTTGCAGAACGTTAAAGCGGTTCAAAAAGACTAGACAAATAAAGAATACGCGTGGACAAATTCGTCGTCGAACAGCCAGAACCCCAAAACTTGTAAAATCCATCAGAAAGAATCTCAGAAGAAACCCAAATATGTAGCTCCTTCAAAAATTTAGCAAGATGGGGCAATGTATTCGTCGAAACCATGTCCACCTTTCTCCATATAGACTTGAAGATTACTTTTACAAACATTAAAAGAAACAACTGTTGCCTGCAAAAGCTGTGGACAAACGTTTCCGAGAGTATAAATCTTCCTCTCGTATTCGCGAAGGCACTTCGTCGAACCTCGTGTTCAGTAACGAAAATAAATGTAATGTCCAACAAAAATAGAACGCTCAAAATTATGAATTGCGGTCTGGGACTTGTGAGATTGACACCCGGGTAGTCACGCGAAGACAAGGCGAGGCGTCAGTATGCTCTGAACTGCGATCACTGAAAGCGGAATAGATCCATGTGCTCTGTGGATTATAGGGTTAAAATTAAACAAAAAATTACCCCAACGACATTTATGTAGTCATGGTTGCCTTGAGTTAAAAATAATTTAAGAAACCGCAGCAGTCTTTTAGCATACCTCGACACCCACACGGAGCTAAGAAACACAATTGGTTGGCATCCAATGTTCCCCAATTCATTTCAAACAAGGAATGACTCTTCATCGTCAGGCCTGAATCTGTGACGTGTGTTTGTTTTGGATTGTCATGTATTTGTTAGATAATATTGCAATTTCATTTATGTATTAAGGTATTTTAACTGCACTTTTTATTATAAAAATCTTTGAACTTCACCTTTATAATTATGAGTAAATTTGCATGTATCAAGTTCAAAATGTTAAATTTGAACAGGAGAAAAAGTTTTAATGTCTTCAATTTTTCCAGAGCTTTTCGTACATTAACTTGTAAGAATAGTGAGCCGTATGGTGTTGAGAATTTACTATAAATAAGAATTTTGACCTCTAAGTGAAAGTATAGAGATGAATTCAAACGAAGATGATTATTTCAAGCGAATATGATACTAGGGTTTGACTGCGAGGTCCGATATTCCGGTACCAGCGCAAGCTCTCGTGGTTGGTCAGCGTGAACTCTATTACAAAAGATGGCTCTGGGTAGATTGTCAACGGCGTCAGCTGAGACCTGTCCACGCCGCAGGTATACTGGATACCTGCATCAGGACAGTTATTCCAGTGACACGCAAGGGACTGAACTTCACAGAGGTCACCTGGAGTTCACTCACGATCTCGACTTAGATCCGATGCCAGATGTGCCAGACGAACGAAATAACATTCACCAACCGCCCGATGTGTATTTTTGTGATATCAACTCCCCAGTTTATTTTGATGATGATATCAGGGGAACAGCGAACAATTCTCATTGTTTTGATCGCACTGTCACTCGTGATTCCTCAAACGAAGAGCTCCTGCATTTTCGACGACCTTGGCTTATTAGTGGCTCCGACTCCACTTCGAAGTTACAGCCTGTCTACAAACCGAGAAATCATAGTTCTAGCTCGGTTCTTGCCTGGTTATGCAGGGGGTTGTGCCCCCCTTGCCCAGCGTCCTGGTGGTTTGTGGCCATCTTTGTCCAGCTGCTTTGCTGGTTGTCTTCTCTGCACACCGTACAGGCAGCCCCGCTGCCGCCCAGCCGAGCTTTTGTGGAGGATAGCACGGTGAGTAACGACATGTTTTTTATTCTGTACATCTACTAACTTGTAATGTGCAATTTGGCCTTTAACGTACCATCCAACTAAATGCATCACAATGTGCGTCATGTACTCTCATGTTGCTCTGTTCCATTAGCAAAACAAACTCCTACACACACTTGTTTATTCGAGGTACTTAGTGCAGAGCTTTTGTCGTAACTTTTGCTGTAAGTACGGCACCTAGTTCTTATAGGCTGCCCACCGTCACTTACTTATGAAATTTTCGAGTAAAATTTTGTGACTCAAAACTTAGTGGTGATCATTCAGTGAAGCTGCAGCGAGCATGAAGCTGACTGTGCCTAACTGTATGGTTGCTACTCAGGAACCACTCATAAGCCACTTAGGGGTAAATAAATAATATTTTTGTCTCGTTTTGGTGAGAAATAGAAATCATAACTTAAAGAGGAAGATGTGTAGTTTCTTTCAATTTAAGGTGTCCGGTAAGTTAATCTTGTGTTTCTCTCATTTCAACTCTGAGCTATATCTTTAAGTTTCATTGTCATGTTCTTTCCAATTCAATTCCTTAACACAAATTTAATACAATTCTTGAATATCGATCAGCTGCCTAAAAAAGTCAAACTTTTCTGTCACCTGACATCATGCTATAAATAACATCGTAAAATCAACTTGCCTAATTTTATGGTAAGAGCTGTTGCATCGAGAAAGAAACCGTTGCTTTAGTTTTGCATTAATATTTTCTAGTTGTAAATCGACCACATTGTAATGTAGATTTTGTGAGTCAAGTTTTGATTGGGCCATGAGGACAGCCTGAGGCGTGAGAGCTTCAGGGACACTTGGCTGGCCTAATCGAAGAGACAAAAGGATTTCGTGCCACACTTTGTCGGCTGGCACGTACAAGGACGAGAAATATCACTTGCTCTAATATATGATTCGAATTGTTCATCATAGCATTTTTGTTTTGTCACACAATAAAATTTAATTTTAGCCCAAAAAAGGTGAGATCGTTTGCTGCGTCGTCATAAAGAAGTTTCCTCTCTAAAACGTGAAGAGGATAGAGAAGTTATTTTCCCGTGCGAAGTGCCTTTGGGTGACATTTAGCCAAAAAGGTTATATAAAAACTCCTCAGAGAAATACTCATTCGGTTCGAAATATCTCCGCCGACTGAAATTCAATATTGTCTTGTCACGAGAGCTTCTGCTGCAGTAAAATAATGAGTCCACCATTTAACTTGTGTGAAAGCAAGTTTTCATCGAACGCACATATTTCTTTCTCCAGAACCTGAGGATTTGAGCTGTCTCAAAAATTTGCTCTATCGTATTTGGCTTCTTACTGCTAGTTGTTGGGACTCCTGCAGGCGGTTGTGAGGTCGTCACATCACGTCTCTACTCGAAATATTGCTTGTTGTGCTCCGTGTTTCGCAGGCCTGCCACCTGAACTTCACTTCACAAATTTATTGCGAGCTGAGGCCACGCGTAGTCGGTTATCAGACTTGCTTTAGTTTTACAGGCACTAAAGCTTTCATTTGTGTGCCATGTGTTGAGTTTCAGTGCGCGTATACACACAAACGGCGAGCCCACGCGAGCTGTGCCTCACTACTCGCACCTGCCACCACGCGATGGCCAACGTAAACTGGCTAGTGAAACAAGCTCTTGAAATAGTTGACTTAAAATTAGAACTTTAATCATTGAATTTCAAGCCCTGTATTACGTATGTTTTTCATAACAATGCTATTTATTTAACAACTAGTAGACCCAGACGTGAAAAAATTCACGTATATTTACTGAATTTTTCGTTTGATTTGCCAGTGGACGCATGCTTTACGAAGTAGTTTCCACATTGAACGATGTGCCTTTGATATCCACAATAAAATGCTTACGATACATGTATGCCTTATCGAATTTTCTCTTATCTAAATCCTTAAGAGCGTGATAGAGAGACGGAACAAGCAAGCAAACAAGCAAGCAAATAAGCAAGCAAGTAAGCAAGCAAGCAACAAACTGCGTATTATTAAACTAGACTGGACAGTTCCCGTGGAAATTCTAGGATTTATATTTGACTAATTTGAAATTATTAAAAAGATGAATGCATTAACGTTTTACAACGAATTATTGTGTTTGAAATTAATACTTATTATTAATTTCATTCAGAACTTCCTTTTTGCATCTTATTTACCGATAACATAGCCCAGATAATACCCGTTGAAATTTCTTAGTTTGAAAGTGATAAAATTCAGGATCTATGAAATAAAATACATTTTTCAGTTTTACCCGTAAAAATTTTTCATCAATATATTCAAAATTTCCATTCTGTATTTTATCTACCGCCAACATGGCCGTGTAAGAAATAAAAGCTAATAACAGAAAAATTGAGTAATTTATAGTGATCCGGCGCCTCTGGTATTCACAGTACAACATTTGTAATACATGCATATCCGTTCTGATTTCAGTTCAATAATTTTCCTTCAGTAATAGATAGGAAGTAATGGGACGGACACACAAACATATACAGAGAGAAGCAGAGAGAGAGATGGAGATACATAGTCGATTACGAGTATTTATGTAGATATGTAGATAGTGGGATTGTTTTAGTTCTGCATGTTCTGCTGTTCATCGATAAAGAAAAAATTGAAGGCATTGATTTTGATTGAATTCTATAGAAAATTTGTGTAAAAAGTTCAAGAGTTTAGTTATGAAAGGAAAAAATAGCGTAAGGCAAATTGAAACCACTATATTGATGCACACAGCCGTTTGCTGGTAGAGATCTACCGAATTTGCCTGAACTCACTCTTTATCTCGCAGGATAGAACAGAAATTCTACTGAAATCAAATGTTCGTCAAGTTTAGGATGTTTGATTTTTTCTTCTTGTCTTGTGATTGCCGCGCATCAATCTGTGACGATTTTCTAGCAACGCATCGCTTGTTTATATTCTAACTAGTAGACCCACACATGAAAATTGACGTGCATTTTTTAAATTTTTCGTTTGATTTGCTAGTGAATGCGGGCTTTGTAAAGGAGTTTTCACATTGAAGAATGTGCCTTTGGTATCCACTATACAATGCTTACAATACATGTACAGGGTCCCGTAACGCTTGGACACCTAGTATACCCTACCGAATTTCCTCCTATCTAAATCTTTAGGATCGTGGCGGAAAGGCGGACCAAGCAAGCAAGCAACAGAATGTGTATTACTAGTAGACCCAGACGCGAAAATTCACGTGTTTTTTGCTGAATTTTTTCGATTGGTCTGCCAGTGGACGCGGGTTTTGCGAAGGAGTTTCCACATTGAAGGATGTGTTTTTGATGTCCACAATACAATGCTTGCAATACGTGTATACCCTACCGAATTTTCTCCTATTTAAATCCTTAAGAGCGTGAGAGAGAGACAGACCAAGCAAGCAAGCAACAAACTGTATTATTAAACAAAGGAATTATATTGTGGAATGTTTTGGTAAGCGAATGAAGGTGGTCGTCGGCGAGTGGCATTTGATGCACTTCTTCAAAGACTTGAATTTGATAGCAGAATTATTTTTTGAGAAACACGAATTTACTGTGGAGTTCGAAAATTTTGTGCGACTGAAGAATTTTTAAGGAATAGAATTGTGCAGGAATTGAAGATTACTAAAATAGTTCTTTTGAGAAATGAAAATTTCTTTGGTTTCTAAGGATTTTCTTGTTTTCATGACACGATGCAATTTTCAGCAGTTCAGGTTCAGGTTCATCAGAACTTGACAGAAATAACGCACAACCATCATACATGTTCACCACAATAACTTTCGAGCACAACACTTCACGTCAAAATCTGATGGATTCTAGATCTAAAATCTCTACAAATTGAAGAAATGATGAACAATTTTGTGTTTTTGAAAATAATTAGGAGGTAAAATCGTACCATAATATGGTACGTTAAGTGTACGTGTACCATGAGATGAAACTGAGTGTGCGTAATCTCTCACTCTCTTTGCTAAGAAGTTACTTTCAATATAAAATTAACTTGGGAGCGAAAAAAAAGCGTGATTTATTAACATTCTAGAAGAATACTTGGAGACGGACGTAGAGTTTGTCTCTACGCCTGCTACACTGATAACATTTTTATGAAGATTACAACCTAGAAAACAATTGTTGACTTTTGTGTCGTGTATCGCAAAGGTCGACGACTCTTGTTTACAGGTATAAGTGTATTATGTAGTAACTTGATTTGCGAGAGATCAACCTAACATTTCTGAGCAAAGTGGATTGAAAAATTCACCTGGTGCCGCCTGAATTTGGTGTTCTGTGTATGCTCATTATCAAAAGAAGTAAAAGACTAAATCTCTGCCTAATGAGCGCTCTAAGTACTAAGCTTATTAAAATACACTACTTTTGCACTTAAATGGTGAATTGCAAAAGTTTTTGAACTAGGCTCACGAGAAGTAGTTATTTTATATGAAATTTGTGGTAGTTCTGAAAATGAATTTTGCTTTACGAACTTTGGTCGGGGTGTATTTGTTGATAGTCCGAAACAAACGAAAATTATGCATAAAAAAATATAATTTCTGGTGCAACTTAGACTAGCGCTTTATATCGCTTTAAAATTCAGCTAAAACCTTAACATTGGATACCAATTAACACAATTTGGTTTCTCCTCACTATTTGGTGGATAAAAATGTATTATTTTCTTCATTTATTCATAAATGAAGTAGAAATTTGTGCAAACATTAACAAACCATCGTTAACGTATAGACTGAGATTGTCGTCATGGAATTGATTTTTAGATGTTATTTTCGTATTAGAAATGCTAATTCAGAATCCCACTTTCAGTTATTGACGTAACGGAGTTTCAAAAGTCCACGTTCAGCGGTCAGGGAAGGATATTATTATTATTATTATTATTATTATTATTATTATTATTATTATTATTATTATTATTATTATTATTATTATTATAAGAGTAATTTGCTTCTTTGTTCCAGCTTGCACCGCCATACAAACGCCCGTCTGTTGTGCATCTAGCATTCTATTCGCAGTAGCTTTCATTTATGCTTAGAAATAACTTTTCATCTGATGTTAAAGGCTAGGAAAATGATATTTCTATAAATATTCAACATTACATTAGCTAATCGAGCATAATTACGGACATATATTCGAAGGAAAATTTCTATCAATTTTTCAAATTCAACTCGATAATCCAGACTAAGATTTAGAACTGGGTGAGTAGCTCCAGCTGCTTGCAGCTGGAACGACAGATGGACAGCTGAGGGAATTAGAGGTAGCTGCAATAAGGCAACTGGATACAGCAGCAGCTGAGATGCATCTGAATACAGCAGCAGCAAAGAAGCAGCTGTGTGCAGCAAGAAAGAGTCAGCTGCGTGCAGCAGCAAAGAGGCATGTGTGTTTA
Organism: Trinorchestia longiramus; assembly: GCA_006783055.1. Classification (NCBI taxonomy): domain Eukaryota; kingdom Metazoa; phylum Arthropoda; class Malacostraca; order Amphipoda; family Talitridae; genus Trinorchestia; species Trinorchestia longiramus. The sequence continues at coordinate 160,703 of VCRD01000934.1, forward strand.
GCACCGTAGAGGCAGCTGTGTGCAGTAACAACAAAGAGGCCGCTGTGTGCAGCAGTAGCTGCAAAAAGGCAGTTGTGTGCAACAGCTGTGTGAAGCGGCAGCAGCAACGAAACAATTGTGTGCAAAATCAAAAAAGCAGCTCAGTACAGCAGCAGTAGTAGCAAAGAAGCAGTTGTGTGCAGCAGCAGCATGGCTGTGCAGGCCGACTAGTACAGCTCTAATAGCCACTTGAGAGCTGCCCCAAGTGGCTATAGAGAGAGCTGCCACAACTGTACATCATCGTGTACTTGCAACCAGCTGTGCATCACCAGCTGCTGCAGTTAAAAGCTGCTTCTCACTTTGTACTGCAGTTTCGACCGGTTGGGCTCCACCTGTTTCTGCAGTTATGCCAGCTGTTCACCTTCTCTTCTATTGCAACCATCTGTGCTCACTTGGTTCATTTGCAGCCGTCTGTGCTCAGCTGGTTTAGTTATAGCCATCTAAGATCACCTTTCAATTGCAGCCCTCCGTGCTCATTTGATTCAGTTGCAACCATCTGTATACTACCCCATTCTTCATGTGGTTGTGGCTGAACACTACCTGCTAGTTCTGGTAGTAAGCAGCAATGTCACCCTAGCGCTGAACCCTCCCTCCCTCCAGCCGGCCACACGGGCAGCGGCCCACAGACGCAAATCTGAACAGCTCGTTCCTAGTACAGCAGCAACGCTTGGTGTCTTCCTACACATGGCGCTGCATGATGGATTTGCAGGTCCTTAGCTACCGAACTGGGCCTCTCATCCGTGTGTTTTGATATAGGACGGTGTTGTGATGCAAATTAATCGTAGATATCGACTGGCAATAGACCTCCTGTTCTAGGGTGGACTTTCTGCGAGTACAGCCCGCCGTACGTACAGAATAGTGCTTCGAAATTTTTTTTATAGGAAATGAAGTTTATTACGTGCGTTTTACCCTTCTGTGTATCACTCTGTCTGAAAATACGCACATTGTAAAGATTACTGAGGGTGCTGAAATATCCTAGAGATAGAAAGTCAATGAAGGATGACCAGCAATTTTTCTGTATTGGAACCGAAAGAAGGCAGAAAAGTATAGACTTTTGCAATGTCTAACTTTCTATTTGCCTTCAAATTCCTTCAAGGGAACCAAAACATTTCTTATCGCGAGTGCATACGGTATATGGATGTGACATTAATCTATTATTCATGCATACTTTCAGAAAGATCTCGATCATCCGTAAATACAAGTTCCAACACTTGTGCATGTTGTCACCTGTGGTGCTGGGGCTCCGCTTTTAGTACTGAAAATTATTGATAGTATTTTCTACTAGGTTTTTGTCGTAACTATCGTACGTAACAACTTTAAGTTTATTTATTTAAAGTTTAGAGACACTTCCCCAAATTTTGCATGATGTTATATTATATCTCAAATCATGTGGTGGCCAACAGGGCCCACATTTACTGCCTTGTCAGCGTAGTTATTACTCATAATATTTAGTTTTTCACTACTTGTGCCATTTTCTATCCACTGCTAGTAAGTAGTAAGTACACTGTAAGAATTGGACATCAACGTCCATCGAAGAATGCATACGAATGTATGCATACGAATATAATATATTCGTGGTTTAACCACCGGAATGTACTTCAAATTAAACCCACACTTATGCTAGCAAAATTTCACTAACACCCTGACAATCCACAGGATGTAAACTACACTCAGTTTTTCTCTAAGTACAATTTCACGAACTCTTACGTTAAAAAAGTTCATAACAATTCTTGGGGTCAAGTATGTTGGTCAGAGTCATTGTGCTCTGCTAGATGAGTTGTTTTCGTACTCGACTGACGAGACATAAGCTATCGCCAGCCTGTCGGCGGTAACAGAAGCCCTGCAAGCATTGGGTCTAGTTTCTATTTTCCCTGCTTTCCGCTTCGTTGCATGGACACGGACTGGTGTGTTTCACCGTCGTTAAGGTATTCACTGCAAAAAGTTAGTATCCAAAGAAATTCATGAAAGTGAGTTAGACACGTGGGTCATGCATCACCCACTGCTTCCATGAAAGCATTTGCATCGGCTCTCCTGCGTTCATTGCGGCAGAATATGCAAACACGAATAATACATTGTCTCGATCCTCCTTCGAGACTGCAGTACCTTTCAGGTCAAGAGGAGTGTCTCCATCCATTACACAAGCGTGAGAGGCTCAGTGTGTGTCCTAGTATTAGTCTAAAGACTTTTTCGTTAAAGATAAATTTCAAGTTACTTGGTTATACGAATGCAATTTATTGTCTGAATTACGAATTATTTTTTATAAACGGATAAACTTACGATCTATTTCGTACTTTAAATACCGTTAGTATGGAGAACGTTGGGTACCTGAAGTCTCTGGAATTCGTGAATTATTCAACAAATAGACTAAAAGAGAGTTGAGGACAACACTTCACCTAACTGTTCGCTACTAATTTGTGCAATCCGGAAGTCAGTCCACCATCAATTAGCAAGTGAACGAAATTGAAATTCAACGGGTGAGTTGTTTGTCTTCTCTTGAAAACAAGAAGATTAAGCCACCTGCGAAAGAAATGACTGACGGGAAGTTAAGTGTAGTAAATGGTCGGAGAGGTTATCCCGTAAAGTCATTACCTCAGGTTACTCTGCTATCCAAAGAAAATGCAGCCCTTCAAACTCCCGACGTGCTTGACGTAAGACGCGTTCTAAGGCACGAAGTGTATCGACCATAGTTTTTTCTCTTGCCCTCACTACGCTGCAGAACGTACCACCATGAAAAATTCCTTGATTCCACTAAATGTGCCTTTCTGCTTGAAGAATTTACTTGGAGGTGGCCTCTTTCTGGAACCAACTCAAAAACAAATTGTTAAAATAGTTGCTAACTATTTAACATTCATAAGGAAAATTAAAACCATCTGAAATTTCTCAAAAATTGCAACATTTCAGAGAAGTGAACGGAATCTCCGAGCGGAACTACCCAGAAAAACCTCTTGTATCCGTTTTCAGCCTGGGGGCTAATTTTCAGAAAACAATAAAACATCCCTGAAGGCGTGGAGCTGCATGGACCCATCTCCGAAGCTCCAATAAAAGTGAAACAAGAAGAAGAAGAAGGCACGAAGTCAAGTAGTAAGAACCCGAGTAAGCTAGTGCATCCCGGCCAGCGAAGCAGCCACTAGCAAACGTGAAAAACAGGTGTAATACATAACTGGCAGAGCGTGGTTATTGAGCGCGCGTCCATGCTTGCAAGACACGCTAGGCTCTGATACTCCTGGTCCCCTGAGGCCCTCCATCTTCTTACGACCTCTACGACTCTCCTACCACCACCTGATGCGTTCTGCCCCTGATACCCACTGGCGCTCTGACCTGGTTAGGAAAACCAGGCTGGCTTACTTTAATTGTCCTCAGCTTGTGTCCTGTCAGTCAACCTAAACAAAACCCATCCACTTCCGCGTAAATGTTGATAAAGACGGATATGTAAACAGAACCCAGCTTCTTCCATTTAGATGCTGATAAAAGCATCATTGTAAACCCTCTGTTCACTAGTGGCCCTGTTTTTTATTCTGATTTTACCAGCGAAACATTTGATTGTGTCAAAGGTTCGGAATAAATTTCTGGATGCACGCCTTCTTACCTAGTGTCATAATTGAGCCCATTTCCTGCCTCCTTCCATTTTTTGGCATGGTGACCAAGTTAGAAAAGGACCATATTATCTACAAAGAGGTGTCTTAGTACTCTCGCTCTTGAGTTCTTTATGATGATTGCAATTACATTAACCATGAACTAGCGTTTAGACCTTGCAAGTATTTTTTTGTGGTGATCAACTTGTGTGTAGTTATACAGTCTTGAACCCCTACATGATTGTTGTGGCAGTCGGCACGCCTGTTCGTTTCATCACTAGGCCAGCAAGGGAAGATGGCAAGACCAGCAAGGGAAGATGGCAAGACCAGCAAGGGAAGATGGCAAGACCAGCAAGGGAAGATGGCAAGGGAAGATGGTAAGGGAAGGTGGCAAGGGAAGACGGCAAGACCAGCAAGGGAAGATGGCAAGGGAAGATGGCAAGAGTGCGCTCAAAGAAGTGAGCTGAAGTACTGAAAATTTGTCGAATAACTTCTTTAAAGAATTTATTGTGTCCACAAACGTCACTGCTTCCATGTACTTTGTATTTAAAACCCTTTCCAGTTGCACGAGTCGTAGGTGTGGGATGAGCTTTTGTGCCTATGGTCGCAGGCAAAACTTCAACGTTCGGGAAAGAAAAGTCAAAAATCTACAAAAATAACACAGCCCTTATATAGTAATTTATTCCATAGTTACTAACAGTATTAAAACGAGGAACCAAATATATCATCGAGGACCCTGCTCAAAAGAAGTACAAAATATTTTTTTGACTGACGACTGACAAAATTTTTAAATTCATCGACTGATGAGTAGGACAATTTGAACGAAAATGTAGAATATTTAGTGATGGAATACGTCATCGAGGACTTTGAATTATTTTGCAATAATTAATAAGTGATTTCATGATGAAATAGCTGAATTTCATAATAAACCAGATGAGCGTTGGAATGAAAAAGTGGTTAATATACGAGGGAACTAGTTAATCTTAATTATTGGGACTAAATATAGGTTTCCAATCGATAAATAGAAAACGAATTCATCTGTTTTCCTAGAAACAATAGCGATGCATGTATTAATGAATAAAATGGTTCACTGTTGACAGTTGGGAATATGTTTGCCTAGTTTGTGCTCCGACAGAGGCGGAGTGCGACGGCAGTGTTTGCCGTGTGAGGTGCCTTTTATGGAACTGCTCGTTATGGAAGTACCCTTTAAGGAGCTGCTCTTTATGGAGGTTCTTCTTATGGAGATGCTTGGTGCCAACTTGTACAGTCTGTATGTGTGCATGCAAAGCTATTGATCATCGTGTTTTGAGTTCACCCGTACATCGCACACATGTATGACCTGAAATCCACTTGTAAGCCCGTAACCACGTACTGCACGCTGCACTTCACGAAGCCCCTGGCTCGAACTATGAGTAACCTGTTAAGTAGATCACAGACCTGAAGCGCACTCCATGATCACCACTAGAATAAAAGTGACAAGTTTCAGATGGGCCACTGTACCTCATATCAACCTGTATTTTGCTTCATTAAGAGAGGAAATTTCTAGTATAATGATAATAATAATAATAATACTAAAGCTGGCTGCTGTCACTCCATATCAGGGTAGTCGAAGATGAGTCAGAACCTTCGTCCAGCTGCTGAAGTACAGCTCCTTGTAATGAAGCTCGCGCGACTGGAGAGTAGAGCAGATGAATGGAATGTTTTCAGCCGCCCCTCATACTGCCCGCGTCAGGCAAATAGTGCGAGTGGCTGTTGTGTGGCGCTGATCGTCTTTAGTATTCCAATTGAGATACTTCTTTCCATGCAAATTTAATGCTATTAACAAGCTTTGGTTAGACTCTAATATTAGACAGTACTCTACTTTATGTTCAGACAATGCACATGTGTTTCGCATCTGAAAATGAATTCGATGAAGTCGAAGAATATTCATTTTTTGTTTAAACAAGTTAAAAGGGTAAATATTACTCTTAGCCATAGTGCTTAGCCTGTGGTTGTGTTCGTGTTCATATATGTACGCAATCTCATACTAAGAATGACCGTCGTGTGTTTATATATGTATATTTATTTATTTATATATTTATTTATTTATATTTTTCATGTCACTTTCAAAAAAATTAGAGAGATCCAGAGCCTTACATACTCGAGTTCGGCAGGGTATTGCCCTATGATTCGGGTACATTGTACTCGAATATGACACGAATTGCAGTCAATTGCAGTAGTAGGAAACTAAGTGTCTTAGTTTTCACTATGAACGTTGTCATTAAAGAAATACTCAATTAAAACGTTTGTCCTTTGCAAATACATTGCATTTCGTTCTTATATGTAACTAGATTCACACGTGAAAAATCACGGTTATACTCAATTTTTCATTTTAATTTGCCAGTGGACGCGGGCTTTGTGAAAGAGCTTCCCCATTGATGGATGTGCCTTTAATATCCATGATTACTATAAAATACCCCATTTTTCCCCGTTAATAGCTTTTTCATCTACACAACCATGTTATCGATAGAGAAGATACAGAATGGAAGTTCTATATATATTCATGAAAAATATTCGTTTAAAACACAATAATTCATCATAAATCTTTAGTACATTCCTCTTTATAATACTTTCAAATTAATCAAATCTAAACCGTGAAATTTCCGCGGGAACTATCTGGCCTAGAATAATTGTTTTTTTTGTGAATCCCGCACTCTTATGATCTAGAGTTCCTCCCTCACTAACCATGCCATTACTTCATTGGTTGATCATCAACGTTGGCTACGTTCAGGTTGCATAACAATATACTATGAATTTACTGTATTTTCGCTTGCAGACTGAGTTTACTGTGTATTCATTATTGTTTGTGGCTCGAATTTGTTACGCGTGTAGTCTGGGCTCGAGTCACATCACAAGCACCACTGCTGCCACTGGTACCACTCGTATCACTCGCACGACTGATATCACTAGTACCACTCATGCCACACGTATCGCTCGTACCACTGGTACCACGACGGTCAATTGTCCTCAAGATGTGAGGCTCTTTAACGAGCCATGCCCGTCCAGTGGAATGCACCTCCAGACCCGTCTATCTGGCTCCGAGCTTCGGATTCCGAGCGTGCCTGCAGTTCCTTGCTAGAGTCCAAGTCCTGGTCTGAGCCTGTACAGACTTAGAGTTGTAGTTTTTTATGTGAGCAGAACTCGAGTTGCATTCAGAAGTTCTAAGTTTGATTTTGCGACTTTTTGTAACACGAGTCTACGAGGCAGCGAATATCTAATTTTTAAGGAAAAGAAAAGAACAATGGAGAAGAATTAAGACATTACACCCTTAGAAAAGAGCTAGGAAACCTTGACCCTTTATGCATTCGGCCTTTGTCATCGTTAGAGGATCTCATTCAGGAACTGGAACTTGAAATTCTACATGTAATAACATTATAAGAGTACTTTCAGTATGAAATTAAAATAAAATGCTATTGTACATCATTTAGTTGGATAAAGTCTTACAGAAGACATATATAAATCGGGTTATTATATCAATAATAAATGAGTGTACCAAGAAGGAATGGGCATAGCCATACTAGGTCATGCAGTACAAGTGCGGTTCAGGGTCAGTGTGTTCTGCTCATACGAGTACTTGGCAGGTTGCAGTGGTATGTGGTACATTTGCTTCCAATCATAGTAACAATAATTATCTGGGCATTACGTAGGCCTTTTTTTGTTGAGTGTCAGATATCTTAACTCGTGGCCTCTTTCTAGTATTTATCTTTTGAGTGCTTCAATTTCTAATAAATTCCATGAATGTACTTGTGTGTGACTTTTTTCTCGTGAAATTGAATTCAATTAAAACCATTTACTTTTAATAGTGTGAATATAACGACTCTCAATCATTTCTTTGTTCGTAATTTCCAAAAATCAAGTTGTTTGAAACCCAGAATTCAATGAAGACCAAGAAAAAAACTGAGTCACAGCACCTAAAATTGTTGTGATATTTTTTTTACTGAATTTTGTTTTAATTTTAAATTCCCACCACCTCAAATAATTCAGTTTCTTAAAAATGTTTTTTGACGCAGAACGTGGCCACAGGAGAAATACAAAAATTCGGAAATTAATGTATCTGTTATGTGCAATAATTTTTTGCCGTGGATTCGTTAGTAACATTTGAATATAATTAAGCTCGGTTCGTCTCCGAAAAAAGACAGACCTTGTCTGCACATGTGATAGTTGTGAGAGTGGTTGACGCGAATCAGTTGACCCTCTGCACGTTGGTAGGTTATTCCTCTATGATGCAGGACCTGCTCGTTACTGCAGCAGGTTATTCCTCTATGATGCAGGACCTGCTCGTCACTGCAGCAGGTTATTCCTCTATGATGCAGGACCTCCTCGTCACTGCAGCAGGTTATTCCTCTATGACGCAGGACCTGCTCGACGCTGCAGCAGGTTAGACAAGTCTGCAGAGGATGGAGATGCTGGCGCCAGCCTCCAGCTATATATAGTTACCGCTGTCTCAATGGGCCAGAAAAATATCTCCAGGATGCAGATGAACTTTGCTAGACGTATAGGTATTTTGTGCTAGATATGTAGGAATTCTGAGCTAGGCATATAAACAACACAGAGGTGGTACATAAGTAGCTTCTTAGATATAAACTTAACTCTATGCTGGACAGGTAAAGTCTGTGCTAGTGTCATGAATGTAGGTGCATGAGGGTTATTCAATACGGGAATTTTTTTTTACTGGGATACTATACGTTTCGGATGCAATTAATAAACGTGACAATGCTGAATAAATGAATACAATAGAATAGAATAAGGCAATAGGAACGAGCCGTTTGGTCCATATTTGGTTCGATACCAAAGTCCCATGCCGTCTAAAGTAAATCCATCAGTCATGCACTTATACCTTAACCACGTAAGTCAATTTAGTACTAGTTTATCAAAATTGATAATGAGAAAACATTTCACAATACAATTTGTAGCACTTTAACACTCGTTCAAATGTGTCATAGAGTGAATTCTCTTGAATATTCTTACATGGAAGCCGTTTTGCCGAAAGCTGCCTAGGGACACAGGACGACTTAGATGTCCAATTCATTTTACCATTTTAGTCTGGCATGATCTCGAACCTCAACGATCAGTCGCAAACGAACATTTAGCGTACAACAGCAGCGTGATGACAGTCGATTTGGTGCTGGAGTGCAGCAATGTGGGCTGTGGAGCAACCAAGCCTCAGGAGTGGCTAGGCTTTCACACGAGCTCTTATAGAATAATTATATTCTTAGTTCAAGAACAGATGTCGCTTTATATAGGAGTACCAATGAATGAATCCTGGAAGAAACAAACCAGCCAATGAAAATATGTTTTAATTTTCTAATTAAAAAAGATCTTCACATAATAATCGTAAAATTTAACAAGCTCTGTTCCACGACTCTTTTAAAAAAAATCAGTGCATTAATTTTTTTGCGGCTGATCTACAGGGCTATGTAGAGGGTACCTCATTTTATGCGGGCAAGCCCACAGAAATGCGAAGCATTCGAGAATTTCATTACTACCTTTCATTATGCGTTCTCTGAGTCGACTACGATTCAAATGTGATTAATGTGAGTTCAGAGTTGGCCAAACAGCACCGAGTTGCTAGTTAAACAACTCTGAGATGCTGGGGAAACAGCTCTTAGATGCTGGTGAAATAGAATAGAATGAGGCAATAGGAACGAGCCTTTTCGCCCATTCTTGTGTTGGCATCCAAGTCCCATGCCGTAATTCTAGCCAAGCGATGGCATACACAAACTGACCACCGCGGCAGCGGACCTCGAACCCGGGTCTTCTCGCATCGCAAGCGAGTTCGCTCACCAGTCGACTAAGCTGGTGTATAATAGCTCTGATGTGTAATAATGTAATATATAATGTGTAATAGCTGTGGATAATGTGTAATAGCTGTGTATGCTATGTGTAATAGCTCTGAGATGCTGGTGAAACAGCTCTGAGGTACTGGCGTTGAAGCAATGAGGTATTGGCGATGCAGCAATGAGGTGCTGGCGATGCAGCAATGAGGTGCTGGCGATGCAGCAATGAGGTGCTGGCGATGCAGCAATGAGGTGCTGGCGATGCAGCAATGAGGTGCTGGCGATGCAGCAATGAGGTGCTGGCGATGCAGCAATGAGGTGCTGGTGCATACAGGCGTCGTCTTGTTGGAATAATGCTGCATGGTGTCATGGACATCAACAATAATCCCAAGTTGTTACTTTAAAAAATGGATTGGGTGCAAAAAAGTGCCCCAATATCGAAACTAGTGCGAAGAATATAATAGCGTTAATACCAATTACTAGATTTTGCATCGATAGATGGTCAATTTGGTTTTACACTTGTAAGCATTTGTTTCATCGTAAATGAAGCAACCGTGTGAAGTAGACTTACAATAACACTGAGGACTGCTTGAAGCTCCAGTCACTCATCATGTCAGCGGCTCTCCAGATCTGTCAACAGGAAGCTCAGAACTTCAGCTGTCGCCTTGTCATCACGCTTGAAAAAAAAGTTAGGAAAACCTGACCATTCTGGGGAGCTTGAACCAAAAAAATATGGATCAAGGAGTCCAGAGCTTCGTTTGAAACCTTAAACTCACTCCTGGCAAAAAAAATTAGACACTTTCATCTTGTTTCATTGACACAAACAGAAAAGTTCAACCTGTTAATTTTTTCTTTACGGTTAGCAATGACTTTAGTTATCGGTCCCATTACTTACTTCGCTACATTCAACCAAGTTGATAGTACAGTTCCAAAGGTTTTTGGAACTGTGTTTCTGTATCTAATTAATTATTAAATTTTACCTCTTTGACAACCACAACACAGCAGTAAAAGCTCATTTGCTGTTGGTACACGGCCACAGTCCTCCATAATCATATTTTCAATACGATATTGATATGCAAACAATCTATGTGTGTGACCCTACCAATCATAACAGAATAATAGTAAACTAATAATATGCATCTTCGAACATGAGGAAGTTGATTTTGCTGGCAGAGATGTACAAGGTGCGGGTTATGCAGACTATTGTACAGTTAGAGACGTACAAGGTGCGGGTTATGCCGACTGTATTGTACAGTTAGAGACGTACAAGGTGCGGGTTATGCAGACTGTATTGTACAGTTAGAGACGTACAAGGTGCGGGTTATGCAGACTGTATTGTACAGTTAGAGACGTACAAGGTATGGGTTATGCAGACTGTATTGTACAGTTAGAGATGTACAAGATGGCGGTTATAATGCCCAAATTACAGCGCTGGCTCTCGCCGAGCAGCGCCAAGTTCCATGTTGACCCCTCGTGTTCCCTTGCACTGATCCCTCGTGTTCCCTTGCACTGACCCCTCGTGTTCCCTTGCACTGACCCCTCGTG
>VCRD01000935.1:9150-19921 GCA_006783055.1 Trinorchestia longiramus
CGGCAATGAATATGAGCTGTTTCTCGTTTCACGCCGTGAGCTCGCACTTATCGGTAAGACCTCAGCAATTAAGACCTCGCCCATGGATCGTCGCACACTTCCCAGGATCGTCGCATGGAGCTCACCATCACCCTTACTCTAAGAATGTTAACCTTAAGAATTTAAAAAACCAATGTACTAAATGTCTATGTACTGTGTACTTGATTGGAAATAAAGAAAGATTGTTTTTATTTAACACTTCCCATCCAGGTATTATTGATATATCATTCCCTCTCAATACTATTGTAGTTTTTTTATTGCAAATATATTCAATTCAGGTCATATTTATCAAAATCTTAAATATCAGGGATTAACCATAATATTATGGTTTACTAGATGATATCCGCTGAATGTTATCCTAAGTTTGTTTCCTTCATTTTTTACCATGTCTTAGGATGTCCATTATATTTCTGTACAATGTTTAGGATGTATTTTATTCAGGCTCTAAGTAGGATGTTCTAATTATTTTATACAGAAACCTTTGTTCATGTTATGTTGCTATATTGTGCCTGTATCTTAGCAATATTGCAGGATTATGGAAATTGTCCTTGTGGTTAAAGATTTTGGCCTTGCATACTGGAGCAACATTTTTCACGAGACTCCTTATTGTCTGTTCAACAATTGTGCTCATAATTTTTAGTTACTATATGAACCAAATAACCCTTTTTCATCTCTATATTTAATTGATCCTAAATCAAACATTAAAAATCGACTTTGTTCAGTAGATGAAACTGAGTTATTAAAACTCAAGTATCTTTTATAGAATTCCATGTTCGCTGAAGCAACTTTTGCTCAGTTTCTAGTTTCAAAAATAGCCCTTTTTAATGAGGATTAGATTCCTTGTTTATTTAAAGGGGATTTACTCTTATATATATTATTCAGCTTATATTTCAGCTCTCTTGAATATTTTGAGATTAGACTGCCTTACTACTGCATTTCATTTTGATTAGCCGTGTCATTGCTTAGGTTTGCTATGGGTAATGCTTGAGTTTGTTTAGGTTTGTGAAGATGTGAAAATTAAGCTCAACCTTTTCTTCCAGACACCTGGCGGTCCTGCTCTCAGCCTTCATTTTAGTCTTCTTCACATTCTTCACAGCCTTCACATTCTTCACCTCCTTTTCACCACCACTTTCATCACAACTTTCATCTCAGCTTTCACTGCTCTCAGTGCTCATTGCTCTCACTCAGCGCTCAGCGCTCATTGCTTCATCTTATCGTTGCTTTTTAAATCTTGACGCTGATCACATCTCTGATCCTATTTTCGAGCATATTCTCGATCATTACTTCTAGTTCCAATCTCTGTCACTCTTGGACTTCGGATGTCTTCTGTCCACCAGCTGCCCTACGGATCTATAAATAAACAAAAGCTGAGTACCCGTCTTGTCATTGAATTCCCCAACTAGAGGTGCACCAGTCGACTCCCTTAACCTTACCTTCTGAGAAATTGTTATAAACCTAATACTGGCCAACCAACCTTAAAAACACAACACCATATCTACAGTGAAAGGGACGACAGCATATGAAAGAAAATAGTTCAGCCTAAAATACCACGGAATATAAACAAATCCCCATTATTAGTCCATCTGAAAGACTACCACTATCGTGCTCTTATAAAGGAAAAAAATGCATTCATTAATAAAACATCAACGTCCAGATGACTAGACAAGATAGGGTATGCAAGAGGTCATTAAATTAACCAGATGAGATGGTTTGGATTCGGCGTATGGTGTCGATGTCATTTCTTTCTATTCTACTGTTGAGAGAATATTGTCTCCCACAAGTAAAGTGTTAGGAGGTCTCTGATAATTTGGATTGGAAGAAATAGTGGAGGGAGTTATAGGTATGAGGTCGTAGGAGCTGACGTGGATATTTAATTTGAATAGCTGTTCAATTATAAACTGAATGTTGGATAGAGCAGTGGAGACTGATGTCGGTTTAGGTGGTACACGTTTTTCTAGAATTTTTTGCAGTTGTGTTGCCGTAAGGGCCAGGTCGCTATTTAATTTGTGGATAACGTGTGAGCTCTTTATTTGCATAGGATGCAGAGAGCCATCAAAACTAACGATGTTACTAACATTGCCTTGCCCTTAGATTTGAGTGGGGACTCGGGTGGGAGTCGCCTGCAGATCATATAAAGTTATGAAAGAATTTAGTTCAAATAACTGGTTAATTATTAAATGGATATTGGACAGAGCAGTAGCAATTAAGGTAAGATGAGGGGGGAAGCGTTGCTGTAAGATTTTTGCTAGTTGAACTGCTGTTAGATCCAAATTGCTATTTACCTCATGAATAACATGCAAAATTCTTATTTGTAAAGGGTGCAGTGATTCATCAAAAGTAATTGTTTTACGTACATTGCAGTGCACTGCGAGTTGAGGAAAACAATTTATAGGCGTATCAGAATTGCTAATAGCATATGGAGTGTTATTTGCATGACAATGAATTTGCTTAAACGAATTCTTAACATTAGGCTTATACTATAACACGTCACTATCGTGAGATGCGATTTGGTTTCTCCCATTAGCGTGAACTGCTAGTTGGAACTGCTTCGAGACGAAGAAACTAGGGATTAGTGAAGTGGTGTAATAATTAATATAGGGTAGGAAAAAAAGGAGAAATAACAAATGAAAAAGTTTAATGAAATAGTCAAGCTGTACTTAAAAGAATCGATGAAAAGATGCATTATGAGAAACTTCTTAGCTTTAATTTGATATGTAAATGCCGTTTGTGGGAAGAATAGGTAAGAAGTAATTCTTGGGACCGGAAGGTAAAAATATCGTTAGTGGACTCGAAAACGAGTGTCATGAATTGGCGTGTCCCATGCAAGCAACGTTTATTGTAGGAGGTTTTAATTTAAATACTACACATGTCCAGATTCTTAACTTTAATTTGATATATAAATGATGTTTGTGGGATGAATGGATGAGAAATAATTCTTGGGACCGGAAGGTAAAAATATCGTTAGTGGACTCGAAAACGAGTATCAAGAATTGGCGTGTTCCATGCAAGCAAGGTTGATTGTAGGAGGTTTTAATTTACATACTGCACATGTCCAGATTATTAGCTTTAATTTGATATGTAAATGAAGTTTGTGGGATGAATAGATAGAAAATAATTCTTGGTACCGGAATGTAAAAAAAATCGTTAGTGGTCTCGAAAACGGGTGTCAGGGAACGGCGTCCCCCAAGTGCGGGGGAGCCACCGTAGCTGCCACCGTAGTCGAGTGGTATGCGGCCCGTGTTCTGTATCGGGTCTCTGCTTGTGCAGAAAGACTGCGTGCGGGTTCGAAACCAGGCAATGAATACGAGCTGTTTCTCGTTTCACGCCGTGAGCTCGCACTTATCGGTAAGACCTCAACTCATCGCCCATGGACACATCCCAGGATCGTCGCATGGAGCTCACCATCATCCTTACTCTAAGAATGTTAACCTTAAGAATTTAAAAACCAATGTACTAAATGTCTAAATACTGTGTACTTGATTGGAAATAAAGATTGTTGTTTAATTTGAGACCCAAATGAAGGTTCTACGATGAATAGGACAAAAATAATTAACGAAACTCTTCGTTTCAAGATTTTTCTGGAGATCTCAAGAGTTTTAAGTTTGGGTCGAGTTCGGTGTCGAGATTTTCCCTCCGGTTATTTAATTTTCATATTTCAGCCGCACTCGTGTTCAAAATGGCTAGCCCTCGAAAAAAAAATGTCTAAAAAGTGATAGAAGCAATCTTTCAAAGAACAATGGTTAAAGGACGAGATTTTGAAGGAGTGGCTTAAAGAAGATCCAAGTGAAAAGGACCGGGGGAAAATCTCGACACCAATCTCGACACTGAACTCGACCCGAACTTAAAAATCTTGAGATCTCCAGAAAAATTCTTGAAACGAAGTTTCATTAATTATTTTCGTCCTATGCATCGTAGAACCTTCATTTTGGTCTCAAATTAAAATTTCTAATAATTAATTGATTAATTAGTAATAATTTCTCATCTATTCATTCCACAATCTTCATTTACATATCAAATTGAAGCTAATAACATAGACATTTGCCGTGGGTAAATTAAAATGTCCTACCACCAACCTTTAATAGCATGGGACACGTCAATCCTCGACACCAATTTTGGACTCCACTAATGATATTTATACCTTCCGGTCTAGGTAATAACTTCTCATCTATTCATCCCACAAACTTCATTTTCATATCAAATTAAAGCTAAGAACTTCCTCATAATGCATCTTTTCATCGATTCTTTTGAGTACAGCTAGACTATTTCATTGCACTTTTTTATGTGTTATCTTTCCTATTTTTTCCCCTACCGTAATACGCATTCCTAATCGTTCACCGTGCTATAAAAATCATTATATCATATTTACCTCAATGTGTATCACAATCACAGTTGTGGTCAAAATGAACATATTCAAACAATTTGTTGATATGCGCGAAAGTATTAGTAAATTACAGAAAAGTAGTAGGTAAAGCTCTTGCTCCTAAATGCATAGTAACCGACCATAGTTTCCCTAATTTGAATGCCATTCTGGCTGCATTCCAGTTAGGGGATTTAACACTTTTGTTACGATTGCCTGATTGGTGTAAAACTTCACTTTGTACGCATAGTCACTAGAAGGATCTGAAAAAATTACAGAACCCAACCTAAGTGACCCACCGGTGGGTCGCATCGCAACAAACGTGTTAACATCGTACCTGGATAGGGTGTGGGCTCTATCAGAAGAAGAAAATCCTCATTTCCCTCTTATAAAGCTGTGTAAAGCGCATTTCATGAAGAACATTGCAGTTAATGCGAAAGCAAAATACCCAAAATTAAAGCCTAAACAACGTCAATTAATTATGACCTACTTTGCTGCTATGATTGAAGCCCAAGGCAAAAACGACCTATACGCAACGTTCCGAAACTTTGTGCAGCTCATTCAAAGCCCTTGGATTGAAGAGGACATTGAAACTCTCATTGAGCATTATAAAAACAGCGAAACCCCTGCGCTGGACCTTAACTTTGTTGAGCCAACGCATGCTTTAATCGTGCAAGATGTAGGTAGATACCGGGATAAATGTGCTGTCGGAAAGAAATTTGAAGCTGTTCCTGAAAAAGTGATGAAAGAGAAGTATTTGCAGGGAACTAAGGAAAATGAACATTATTCACTTGAATTCATGGAGTACGTTCTAACATACTGCATGCCTTTTACGCCCCTATGGTGTGGAATTCAGGGTGGGACAAAGACCTATGGTTTGGTGGAAGGCTGGCACAAAATTATCAAATCAGATATTCTCCATAAGAAAAGAATTACACTTCCAGCCTTTGTTACAACAATGTAGAAACAAACTAAGGCCAGAACCATAGAATCAGCTCATGACTACAAAATTGTTAAAAAGAAATCCACAAGCAAAATAGGTGACGATCAGTTCGTCGAACGGTGGTGTAGGCGGAAGCTACGCTCTGACTCATCGTACGGTGTAAAAATTAGAAAGAACTTGGCCACAGCAAAGGAAGACACATAAGAAAAGGAAAAGAAAAACAAAAGTCACGTAGCAGATGTATTGAAGCTTAAAAGAATTAGAGTGAGTACCCTCTCATGGTCTCCCCCTAAAAAAGGCACAAAACGAGCGAGAAATGACCGAAATTGAAAAAAACAAAACAGCGAAACCGTAATCAATATTGAAGACTTTTCAGATTCAGATAACAACACAGCAGGAAAGGAAAAAGTTTGGGTTCATTCTTCGGATTTTAAATTGTTGATGAGAAGCAGGTCAATCATTCTTGAAACGAGTCAGTGGTTTTCTAGTGATGAAATCGATGCATTTATGACGCTTTTCAAAAAGAAATATTCTAATTTCACAACACACTCAGTACTCGCCGTATATAATCCTCAATCATTAAACTCCGTTCATCAGCCATTTATTCAAATCATCAACACCCATTATTCTCGATGCAGCATAACAATAAAAAAATGGCTCAAATGCCATAGGTTCAGGTGGATCGCATTGGGCACTAGTAACGAATGTATGCCATGAACCCGTCGCAGAAGGGGATGTAGTTGTTAATTATATGTGTTCCATGAACCTTGAACCGAGTAATGATGTGCCAGAATACTTAAGAAAGGTTTATTGCCCGATTCAATTTGGTCAAAAAATACGGTTAAATTGCATTTCCGTACAGTATCAAGACAACGGTTCTAGTTGCGGAGCCTATGCACTGGCATTTGCTACATCTATTGCAGAAGGAGATGGCCCTTGGCTCTTAAGATTTAACACATATCAGATTCGGTAGCATATCGCTAAGTGCTTCGAGGCGCACGAAGTGGGCCGATTCACGGTGATCCCTGAAAAAGACGACCCACGCATTAGCGGGACGCATAGAGGGGTTAAGAAAAGCCGAGTGCGTTCAACATACATCATCCTCTGAGAAAAAGAGTAGAGTTGACAGCGGTGGTGGAACTGAAAGAAACGGTTACTTCACTTTATATATTATATTATATATATATATAATGGATGTAGAGGCAGAAACATAAGAATGTTGAACTCCACATAGTAGCTGTGGCTGATAGGCGAGGGAGAGACGGGGCTCAGGAATTTCTGACAGGCCCAACCGCCAGGACCGATTTGTGAAGTGAGTGAGGGTAACTCATATATAAACACACCCATTGAGAGGGTATAAGCTTCATGTTCGAGACTCAGAGGAAGAAGGAAGTAAGGAAAGTTGTTATCACTTATCGCTGTCATAGCAACAAGCCGGCAGAGTCGTGCCGTCAACTCATCGGAAATACACTCAAACATTCATCTTTACTGGCGGCGAGACATTCAAAGAAGTAACTGTGGGGGAAAAATTAATCGAAGAGTCACCAAAAAGTTCAATTCAAGGGAAGATATAATCAACAACAGCTTCATCACCATCCGAAGAACATCAGTCTGCATTTATAAGGAAGAACATCGGCAACATGCAACATCAGTCTTCAACATTAGTGAGACGCAATGACACCGTCTTTAACATTAGTCTACAAGCCTCCAAAAGTCATTGGCATCTCCAACATTCAGTCGTCAATCTATAATAGGAGAAGTGATCATCGGGCAACTTACGAGAGTCCTCCAACATTCAACATCCGCATTTTATGCTAGGCTTGGGAAGTGTGCTGGCGAGCTCCGTAAATTTAGTGAAGGGTACATTGTGAAGGAATCAACATCATTGTCGTGCAAGGGAGGTAAAAATTAACGAATGTTATTCATGTGATCACAGAGTGTAATTCGGCGTAACCTTCAGGCTTAGATGTTCAATTAATATGTCGATCGCTTGGATCCAATGTCAACTAAAATTTTCCCGTGGGCACAATAATTCAGACTGGAATATTCGTGTCGTATTATTTACCCTCTCACTTGGCAACTGTTAAAATAGCGTGCTTCACCCATAAAAATGTGTTGAGGGATTTGGACGCCTCATAGCGATCATGTTTGTTTGTTATAAAATTTTCATTCATTTATTGCTTGATGCATGGTTGAAAAATATTGGCAATGAACAAGCACAAGAAAAGGGGATCAATTCATCAGAAAATCGATGCATTTGAAAACAATTTAGCTATCAACTCCTTCAGAGTGATTAAACAACCAGAACAAATTAATAGGCTCATTAATTAAACGTCATTAAATAAACATGTTAGAAGGTTAGAAAAATCACAGGAGCGTGATTACGCTAACCAGGTTTATTTCAGTGAACACAGTTTGGTTATAGTACAGACAACAATGTCTCCGTGGCAATTGCAGGCACAAGAATGGGGCCGGAACCAGAGAACGCGCTTACTAAATGGTTCTCTACCACTAGCTGACTCTAAACGCATTCTGTTACAAGAGCGTACAAGAGCGAACCGCGTTACATCACAGCGTTACACATTAACCTTAAACACACTAAAGTCGAACACATTCAAGGTGGAACATTTAAACATTCAACACTCCTTCTCACATTGAATGTGCTTCTCAAAGAAAACTCCACCTAGCTTCCTTCTCAGCCCAGAGAACTTCTCGGCACTTAGACCCTTAGTAAATATATTAGCAAGCATATCATTCGAAGGACAATGCACGAGATCAATTTCCTTAGTACAAAAGGCTACCTACAGCACTTTGGTATAAGTCTTTGTCACAATCCTCAACTTCATCTGAAGTCGTGACAATGTCTGCATTAACATCTACAGGAGTAGCAACAGAATTTGCTTTATCCATGCCAAACCTAGACAACAGGGCCTTAGTATAAGCAGACTGCTCTAAGAACACTTCATTTTAGTCTGCATCACACCTACACCCATCCTCCAAATCTATCAGGAGCAGCTCTGTTCCTAGTTGAACGACGGAGCTCCAACTCTNGCAAACACACAACTTTCAAAACATAGACATTCCTCAAAAAAACTATTTCTGCAGCGGATCTCGATCGCAAACGCAGTATTTCGGTGACGAACGTAAACACAACACATATGTGTAGAACACAGCAAACCCTGCCCAAACCATTAACATCTTCAGTAATCAAAGAACTTGAAACAAAAGCTACACCTCGACTCACCGCAAACGAAAAGTTGCACAACCCTCACAGCGGAGTGCACAAAGCATTGCCAGAACGGTCAACAAAACTGACGACGGAAGATCCAAATGTACGACTAAATTCTGTCCGCGGCATTTTGAACACCCCAGCACACACAGGGCCTACAGCGTCAACCACACCAGCTTCGAACAAGAGGGGGGAAAGAACGAACAACGAGGAGGATTGTCAATCGACAGCAGAAGTTTTAAGGTCAACAGTAACATGGCCCGTGCAGGACTCAAAGGCAAAACATCACCTAGCATATACTAATGTAAGAAATAATCGAATAGCATCGAACGATAATATGTTATATAATAAGTCTAACATTAAGCCATTGTCTCAACGAAATATCTGTTACGCAACTGACCAAATGCGTGACTCAAATGCAATGAAAATACCATCAGTTCACGCTAATGTGAGAAACCAAATCGCATCTCACGACGGTAATGTGTTATATTATAAGCCCAATGTTAAGAATTCGTTTAAGCAAAGTCACTGTCATGCAAATAACACTCCGTATGCTATTAGCAATTCTGATACGCTTATAAATTGTTTTCCTCAGTTCGCAGAGCACTCCAATGCACGTAAAAAATTACTTATGATGAATCGCTGCACCCTTTACAAATAAAAATTTCGCATGTTATCCATGAAGTAAATAGCAACTTGGATTTAACAGCAGTTCAACTAGCAAAAATTTTACAACAACGCTTCCCCCCTCATCCTACCTCGATTGCTACTACTCTGTCCAATATCCATCTAATAATTAACCACTTATTTGAACTAAATTCTTTCATAAATTTATATGATCTGACGCAGATGACTTCCACCCGAGTCCCCACTCAAATCTCAGGGCAAGGCAATGTTAGTAACAGCGTAAGTTTTGATGGCTCTCTGCATCCTTTGCAAATAAAGAACTCACACGTTATCCACAAATTAAATAGTGACCTGGCCCTTACGGCAACACAACTGCAAAAATTCCTAGAAAAACGTGTACCACCTAAACCGACATCAGTATCCACTACTCTATCCAACATTCAGTTTATAAATGAATAGCTATTCAAACTAAATGTCCACATCAGCTCTTACGACCTTATACCTATAACTCCCTCCACTATTTCTTCCTATTCAAATTATCAGAGACCTCTTAACACTTTACTTGTGGGAGACAATATTCTCTCAACAGTTATAAGAAATGGCATCGACACCATATGCCGAATCCAAACCATCTCATCTGGTCAATTTAATGGCCTTCTGCATACTATAAATCGGATGCCAAAATTTAATAATTACATAATCTGTTTCCGGGACCTGCACCTTTCACAATCAGGCCTAACTCAAATCAAAAAAGTTATTGCAACAAAACACTCCACTGCCCGTACTTATATAGCCAATTTCTGCAGTGATCATCAACTGAGTAAAGCGCTCACGCTCTGCAAAGAATTGGATTTCACATTTACTCCACTCCGAACATGTGCTTTAACTCACGCTCAGACAATCAAGAACCACCAAACCTTGCCTCACATCAGAAAGGAAACTCAATAATTTCTTGTCCAAATTGCTATGAAATCAACGCTGCGACTCAACACACCGTACTACTCACTTTCTGGAAAAATCCCAGACAAAAACACTAATCTTGAACAGTCGCCCAATAAACTCGTAATAATGAATACAACCCAAATAAACAACACATGTTCTAAAACTGTAACAAATCAAAAGCACGTAAATGCTTTACACGCGTTGGACCTTCCCAAAATGAAAATGCATTCAAAAGGAAATGACGGCAGTCTACCGAATCAGCACTTTATACACATAAATCAACTATCCTCAGACTCAATTGCCAACAACTATAACGTACAAACCAATAATAAATTCTCCTTACTTTCTGACGATACGAGCACGGACTGCGCAATGCCCCTATCACCCCTAAGTCATAGACATCCAAATAAACATGAAAAATAGACAAAACTATAAAAATGCCGCCTTCTCCTCAAAAATTCAGCCAAACGAAAAAAATAAAAACTCGGTACCATGATTGTGTATGCAAACATAATAAAAATCACAAAAACCATAACGATAGGAAAACTCCAAACCATATTAAAACACCTCACGGTAAATTTCTGAATCACATCTCAGAATCATCATCCAATCCTATATATACCCATGTGGGAAG
>VCRD01000935.1:29824-107419 GCA_006783055.1 Trinorchestia longiramus
ATTCAAAGTGTTAATGGAATTGAATAGTTAAGGATAATTGTGCTAGCGGGTGTTTTGAATTTTTGTTTTAAATTATTTCACCATTTGCATTTTTTACATATTGTCAAGTGCATAGTGAGTTTTTTGACAATTTTAATTTTGTTAGGTGGCCCAGTGTTGTTAATAATTTAATAGATACTGTAAAAAATGTCGAAGTACTTTTTGATTGTTTGTCTTCTACTACTATTTATTTTACCTAAAGTTTAATCATGGGTACATTTTTGGGATGTATATTGTAAAATTTTTGTTACTTCCTTTTGTTATTTTGATTAACTTTCTCTTAATATTGTCTAGATAATTGGCTTTATTTTGTTCTATAGGGCTGCTTGTACTTAGTTCATGTTGATGAAAATACAATTTTTTATAGATGTGTTCTGAGTATCTTTGAGATTTTTTTACATAATTTTTGCTATGCAATTTTCATTATTTATTTTTTAAATTTTAGGAAACAATGAATATGATAAGCTTCATCAAATTATTAATGTGCAATTTATTTCTGAAGCTATACATAATAGGACTTGATTCAATCAAGTCTTGCACTTTACATTTGCAATTTGAGTTCAGGCACTTCATTTGTATTTTGTGTACATTCATCATATCTGGCTGTAGATGACATCTATCTTAATTCTTTATAACTTTAGGCTCAGAAATAAAAATGTATTTTTATATTGTTTTTGTTTAGTGGTTATTAATTGTCATAGTGGGTAAAAATAATAATTCCTAAGCTTAATGAATAAGCTGCATAATTGCTTATAATTGTAGAATATACAATATGTATGCTTTAATTTAAATATTTATTATTTAGCATTTCAATTGGTTGTATCCAGTATTTTGAATAAACTTTTGCTCATTGAATTATGGGCAATAAGATAAATTTTATGGATTAATGGGTGACTGTTTATTAATTTCTATTTTCTTTTTTGTAGGCCAACTATTGAATGAATCTTCAATGCTAAGCTCCAGTTCATCTCTGAGCAACGGTGGCTTCAGGGACGCCAGCAAGCATAACTGTTGGCATCAGTGCTGGGCCTGGGCCAAGGATGGCTTCACCATCATTGCTTGTTGCTTTGCCATCCTCACTGCTGCCATCACTATTGCACTTGCCTTCCAGATACGATTTGGTACTCCTCAGGTATGTGACACAGCTTGTGTCATGCCAGGGTATTCTTTGCCCACAGTGTTTTGACTGTGAGTGTTCCTGTGGTTTATCATCATATCTGATAGCTATTCATTGTAATATTCTACTTTAGTAGACTCAAGATTATTGATTACAAAAATAGTATTTTGCATGCTTATGTTTTGAAAATGAACTGATAATAATGAGACTTCTGTTATCTATATTTTGGGGCTTTCAGGATACAATACTATTCTGCTTCATTTACTTTGATGAATTTTGTATTGCTTGTTAATTTACACTATATTAATTTATTATTAATCATACAATACACATCATAGGTAATTTTTGATGTTGGACATTGAACATGATCAAATGTGATGGAAATTACATGACGTAAGTACTAATTTATTAGAATGTGTTATCCCCCACAATCCCTCTTTGAATGTTTTGATACATCTGATGTCTTTGACTATGTAGTCAAATGCAGATTAGGAATAACTTTGTTGATTTTGACTGTGCTTCAGGGAAATTACTTTAATTACCGTTTTATTTTTGTGATATGCAGATTGCAATTCATTTGGACCTGAATGATAAATATAATTAATATGTATCTTATACCATTCTAGAATAATACTTTCTCAGTTTACTTTCTGATGTCAATTTGAAACATTCTTCACTTCTACTATGAATTTGCAAAAATTACTTGAAATCACCTTGAGAAATAAGCTTGTACATTATTTCTAATTGATTATCTCTGCATTTTATTTCTATGTACGGTCTTAACTAGACTAGTTCATGTGTGCAGCAAGGGGAGCGTCACAGCAGAGTTTTTGTGACTGTTAGTACCGGTAAAGTTGAGCTTAAGCTTAGTTTAATCGCCCCCACATGCTGACAAAACATATTAAAGCTTTGCTTGAATTTGGTAGCATAGACAGTGTTACAGTAGACTGCAACTTATCTTAGAATGACAATTGCGTTAGACAGGGACTATAGACGCCCTGTTCTGATGTACTGGGCAGGTGCCTCCTGCTGGAGCTGTAGCATCAGATGATGGCGAATGCAGCAATGATGCTGGGCTGGGCATGCTGAGACAAGGAGGCTCTGCTGTGGACGCTGCAGTGGCTGCACTGCTCTGCCTCAGCGTCACTCATCCTCACCTTGTGGGACCAGGCGGGTGGGTCCTCAACTCTGTCTAACATCTTTTCTTATTCTATTCTTATTGCTGATTAATAAAAATACTCTTCTAATTCTGCCAGTGATAAGGAAATGTTCTATTCAGTTGCAGATCTTTGGACTTGCGTGGTACACAAAAGTGATAAGGTTGGCAACAAGGCGTGTTATCAATTCCCTCGGATTGATAACAGTTCAACAGTGTACGCACTCGACTTGCTTATTGCCATACCGTCGGTCTAAGTCCGTGACGCTGTGACTGACAGGGTATATTGTAATGAGATGGACACTGGGGACATGATTTGATATCAAGTGATAGTTAAATAGCAGATTTTATTCTTTTATAAATTAAAAAATAACGCGGACCAAAAATTTCAGGAGCCATGGTAATTAAAAGTTATTAATTTGTTAAATAGTGGTTCGGTAAGATAACATTGATTTGTTGACATTTTGACAATATTCTATAATTTTCACAGCTCATTTTTCACACCGAGTAAATTCAGTTGTCATCTCTCTGGAAAATTTTGTGGAATACGACCATACACTGTTGTTCTCTCACAAGCGTCATGTATGAGCGTTGCTTGCGCCACCTTCAGTGTGCTGGGTGGTGAGGCACTGTGTCAGACGGTGTGTAGTGTACTATGCGTGCGTGTACTATGGCTGCAAGTAGTGTACTATGGCTGCAAGTAGTGTACTATGCCTGCAAGTAGTGTACTATGCTTGCTTGTAGTGTACTATGCATGCTTGTAGTGTACTATGCATGCTTGTAGTGTACCGTGCATATATGTATGAGCGTATATTCTGCGTTGCTGCAGGGGCGGTGTGATGCTCGTGCACGATCACGTGCAGAACAGGACGCGTGTAATAGACTTCCTGCCCGACATTCCAGCCAGCTTTGATCCTGCTCGACGCACCTCCTTTATTGGTGAGGTTAAAGTTATAAATGCCTGTAAAGGATGATGATTGTGCACATTATTACTTCATTAGTGACGCTCAATATTTAAATGTCCATAAAGTATGTGATAAAATGCACATAATTGTCCTGGCAATTGTAAAATGCCTGTACTTTCTCAGAGTTGAAACACTTATAGAGATAGGTGTTGTGTACTGTTCTCGAAAGACATGTTCGTTTTGTATGTTGCCCCGCTGATACCTAGCAAAAATGTTCCGAAGTTATAAACTTTAAGCTGCGAGTGAAGAAGTTTTTGAAATTGTATAACAAGAAAACAAAATTCGTTGGAAATGTTAACTCACAATACTGAAGAAATTGTAAAAATTTATAATTATTTGGAAATTTGTTTAAAAAATCACGATACGCTCGTGAATCTGATATGGAAGAGATCAAGGTCAGTAAATTTGATTGGTTGCTCTACGAAGTGTATGTTTTCCTTCGTTTTATCCTCTCATGTTCTAGTTGCTCTCTTGAAGTAGGGGAGATGCCAGTCTGTATTACGAAAATCTTCCTACGTAGATTTAATATTATGCATGCCAATGCTAGTGTAGGTCAATACTAGTACTGCATATTCAGGTCAACTCTAGTAAAGTCACTGAATTTATATCAAGAGTTGCATATGTGGGGCTACACAACCTCATTTATTTTAATTGTAGAAGGAAAAAATTATTATTTAGGATTCGTTTTGTTTTAGGAAGTAGAACTTGAATGTGTGGGCTTCCACCCCTCGCTCGCAGAGAGATATATTTGTGCCTTCTATTCCCTCTTTTGTTAGTTGCTCCGAGAGAATACATTTAGAGCAACAAACTTCACAGAGCTACTGTTGAGGAAGCAAGTGATTGGGTCAAGGACTACTATAAACAGGACGTGCACCGCCATATAGCTGACTACGCTAGCGGAGGCCATTGCATTCTTAGTAACACAACATTTTTTATCGGACAAATTGATCAAAAATTACTTCTTTCAAGCAATAGAAGGGATAATAAGGTTTTACAGTGAATTTTAAATGGTTTAAAGCACTGTAATGCTTTGAGCTACCAATTTTAACCGTACTTAACATATGTTATTGTATTAGCTTAGTGGCCACTTTATAGAAAGCAGAGTTGCTGCAGTTCTAGACTTTACGAATTGATTATAGTTGAACCTTTTCCAATGCAAACAACCAAACATACAAACATTCACGCATATAAACAAACAGACATAAAAGCAAAAACCTACCAAACTGCAGCGATTAGTCAGCCAACCGGGCTTTCTTTACAGAGGTCTGAAGAAGGACTGCCGTCTTCTGCTGGTCTTTCTCTAAGTTGTGGAGTCCATTCAATAGAACATAAGCCAGACGATGGAACATCTTGGGACAGTCAATGTCAATTCCACTGAAATCATCAGACTAGGTCCTTTCTCGGTTGTTCTCAGCCCCACCAGAAAATTAAACAGTTGGGCGAATCTGTACTTCATCTACCAAGAAAAACACATTCTTCTGCTGCAGTGTCTGGACTTTGTCAAATGTTTCTCTCAGCACCTGGTCCTTGTCAATAGATGAAGTGATGTACTGCAGCTTGCGTTTGCATGGCAGCACCAAAAAGTCTCTGAGCTGTTCATAATTACACTTTGGGTATGATTGAAGAGAAAAACAATCATTCATGGAAAACTGCTTCTGTAATAAAAGTTCCCACTGACGTGTCCAAAATACCGACTTTTTCACCTTCTCGGTGTCGACACATGCTGATATGTGAGCTTGAAGAAGAGTGGCAACATTTTGAATCGTTTTGTCAAACGCGGGATGTCATAGTGCATTGCCAAGCGCACAGCTTCGTCGAACTGAGTATACGATCTCAAACCATTGTTGGGATGAAGTGTCTTAAACAGTGGTACTAATGCCGTTCTTGAACGCACTGAGCGTTAGTGGGGAACACAAAGTGGGCTTGTTTTCGACAATCACAGACAGGCTACATTGACTGAAGTTGTCGGTCATGAACAAACACACGTCTTTCTTTCGATCTTGAACTAATCAAGTTCTTGTACTGCTTCTGCAGGTGACGTTCAGGTTTGAAAGCATCAAATGAAGTAATGTTATCCTTCTGAAGAAAATACCTTAGTTGTTGGTCTTCAACTTTCACCGGGCGAGGTGTGAGTTTTGGAGAGGGCAGACATGAAGCAGGCACATTGAAGATACTGTGCGGCGCCTGTTCTCCTCATTGTAATTACCCCGACAGTTCACAACCGCTCACTTGTTCGGCATTTTTAATACATATAATTAGCAATAAACTTTGTAAACAAACAGTATCCACTTAGAAATGTAGCTATGTGCCTCGAAACAAACGACAATCTCCAATTTAAACCGAGCGACAGACTACGACAATGTTCGCACTATGACAGATGAGGAATAACTAAACTCAGTGAACTGGCTTCCGCTATAGCAGTCAGCTACATGGCGGTGCACGTCCTGTTTATAGTAGTCCTTGGATTGAATTTATATATGGGTAGCTACAAAATTGACTTGGAGTGGATGTAATATGAAAAGATGTTCATTTTTTATAAAGTGTTGAAAAGTATTCATCGATTGACCAGCCCGTATAAGATTCGATTACTGACATGAGCGTACAAGTATATGCTCGGAAAAAGATATATTAACCATGAATTTTTATTAAAGTCTTTGAATAAATGAATTTCCTTCAATTTGTCTTTCTTCATTGATATTTGCTTGCTTCATCTGTAAATACAAGTATAGTCAGGCAACTGAAATGTTAGTGTTGCATAACCATATACATGGTAATAGTTCTCAAGAAGATTACAGAAAATGTCTGTTTTAGGAATAGATGAAGTGAGGCAACATACACACTATATCATTACCGTACAGGCGGCGAGAGCGTGGGCGTGCCAGGCTTCCTGCATGGCCTACAGCGCGCACACGAGCGCTATGGCAAGCTACCGTGGGAGACGCTCTTCCAGCCTGCTATTGCAACTGCCAGGTGAGCCGTGCTTCCGTAGACACTTCTCTTCTTTCACTGTTATTCACTTGCATGAATTACGCCAGGAATATAATAATAATTCACTTGCACGGCGACATTCTAGTCATATCGCACGTGCGTGCGATGGGCATTGTTTGTTATTTGTGGAGGAATTTTGTATTATGTACTTGACTTTTTTTGTCTGGTAGGACTGGTAATGTGTTACAGCTTTTCAATCTTATTTCAGTGCTGCATGTGTGCACAGAGCAGCTTCATCTGATAGTCACATCGTGCTTCATTTGAATGGCATTGTAGGACTAAAAGATATTTCATGTACTTCATTGATGTAGGGTTCTATCTCAACTCCAAGGCCTGAGAGCTATGAAGCTTGAAAAAATGGTAGTGTTAAGAGCACCTTGATCTGACCGATGCCACAAAACAGTTCAGAAGAAGGATAATCTACTTCGTTAGTATACATAGTTTCATATTAGTATGGGAAACAGTTTAATGCTCCAATTTGTAAGAACAACTTCTCGACTGTCAGGCAACTCCGTCTTAACATTTCTTTGTTAGTTTTGAGTTAGAACTTTCTGTGTTTATTGTATTCCAATTATGTTAGCTGTTCTGGCGATGAAAATGTTACGGAGTGTTTTCTCTAATTTCTAATCAGTGACATAGCAAAGGGAGATTGATAGAATCTCCTTGGAAGTCAGAAAATTGTGAACTCAAAGAAAACATATAATTTTGTTTTAAGCGTGGTTCAATGCGCAGCGTTTCAATTAGATATGGAATGATCTTTCACTTCAGTCGTGCGTAATGTCAGTGGCATTAATTCAATCAGTTCTCATTGCCTATTGTAGGTGTCCTGGATTCCAACTGGCTACTTAGGGGCGTATTTGTAGGATGGTGCTAAGGGTTACTACCGGACTAGCTACACCTCAGTGCTGGATTAGATTAGGACATGAAGATTTATTTTTCTTAATTCTTGTAAATACTTGCGAGTCAGCCTATATTTATGTATCTGTTTGTTAGAATACTTTGGGAACCATGCTCTTTGCGTTGTATTCTGTGTTTTTTATGAAATTTTGCTAAATTTTCTTGGAGAATACGTATTTATTAGCTTTCATGCTAAAATGGACGTCTTCTTGGTGTAATCTCTGTAGCAGCAGCACGTTTATGCGATTTGATCAGAACAGGTTACCATATAAATGTATTCCAGACGAGGATTCAGCGTATCAGCGTCCCTGGAGGACGCCTTGATCCCTCTCAACTCAGCCCTCATCCCCTCCCCGCCCCTTCTGTTCCCTGGACGTGAGAACACAGGGAAGACCAGCAGCAGTGGCACCTCCAATTCCTTCTCAGCCACTTTTGTGCCGTTTGGAGTGCGCCTCAAGCGCGGCACCACCGTCTTCAGACGTCCTTATGCTCAGCTCTTGCACAAAGTCGCCAAGTTTGGCCCTAAAGGCGAGTCTGCTGTCCATCATAATGATTGCTGTGTAGGTGTCCGAATATGACCTGATTGTGGGAGTAAAGCTCAGATTATTTTGTTATGCTTGAAGTAGTTGTTCTTTTGTGTTTTGCATCTGTAAGGGAGGAGAACGTATATTACGAATTATTTCAATAGGATGGAGTAAACGCGCTAAACTATCTACTTATATAATAGGCAGTGTATCTCAATCTCTGTCTATCGGTATGTATCTGTCTCATTACTTCCTATCTATTACTGAAGAAAAATTATTGAACTGAAATCAGAACGGTTATACATGTATTATAAGCATTGTATTGTGGATACCAAGGCGCCTGATTACTATAAGATACGCTATTTTTTCCCTGTTATTAGCCTTCTTCTCCTCCACAGTCATGTTATCGTTGGATAAGATACAGAATGAAAGTTCTGTAAATATTCATGAAAAATATTCAGGTTCTGATAGTACCAAGGGTGAAACTGAAAAATGTATTTTATCTCGTAGATCCTAAATTTAATCACGTTTAAACCGTGGTATTTCCACGGGTACTCTCTAAACCATGTTATCGTTAGATAAGATAAGGAATGGAAGCTCTGTATATATTTAGGAAAATATTCATTTAAGACACGATAATTCGGCGTAAATCTTCAATACATTTGTCTCTATCATAATTTCAAATTAGTGAAATTTAAACCATGGAATTTATACGGGAACAATCTGGTATGCACATATTTGGGAGTTTATCACGGAAAACATGCCAGTTTTTGTACAACTATTTCTAATGTTCTGCTAGCGAATCCAAAACTTTTGTTTTTAAAAAGTACGCCCTTGTAAATTAAAAAATGTTTCGTTGTAAACCGTCTTAAACGGAAATGTTTGATCTAATGTTTCTTAATGCACTTCTAATCATTTCTTGTGGAAATAAATGACAATGTTTTTCACGTAATTTTTGGAGCATACATAAAGCTATAGCTTTACTCTGATATTTTTTCACTAAAATTCGAAATTACGCGAAACTATGAAACGCCGCTTGTATGCAAATATTCGTGCGTAGATCATGAAAATCAAGTTAGTTTTTGCACAAGTGCCTTTTATTTTTGTCTACGAATCCAAAACTTTAGTTGGTTAAAAGAACGTTCAGATAAATTATGAGTTTATGAGTTCAGAGTTGCTGTTTTGAGGAGTTGGTGTTGCGTGCATCTGTTCTCGTTTGCACTCCTACGTGAAGTTGCGTGACTGTAGAAGTGCCTTCAGCGACGTAGATGGAGCTCTAATTCGCGGCTTTTGAGAATCTTGAGGGAATTTTAGGAATGGTACAAATTTTTAATTATCTTCTATTTTGAGACGAGTTGTCATTATTCTTGGTGAATTCGTGAGTAAACATAATGTCTGCTCCTCTTTCTCGTTTTCGCGTGTTCGTACTTGATATTTTGTGCAAGCTTATTGTCATCACTCAGTAGCTCCCCTTTCAAACAAGCGCATCCCGTTTACACGGTCATCAGACACTGGACAACGTGGACTGCTGCCCTAGCACTAAACATGATATTTGAGAAAAATTCCTGTAAAAGCAGTTGTTAACAAGAAACCTGATTCACGAGTTCTAATGCAATACTACCAGCCGGGCTGCCTTGAGTCGCCTGCCAAGAAGTAGGAAGTTACACGCAACCCGCAGGTGTATAGCCTGGCTGGTGAGCTGAGGGTTATTCTTCTGCTGCTGGCTGCCATCTACACACGTCACTCGTGCTCTTTCCTGTTTTACGTGTTCTGCATTTTGTAAATACCCGCGCCACGCAGCGTTGGGACCAAATTGTTACTTAGATTTTAAAAAAACTGGCACCAATTTTAACTCTCCGTTATTATCAAACATCACATTTCAGTGAACTGGAAAGTAAATTTTATAAAAACTAGCCGTGTTTTAAATGGCACTTCATAAAAGAAACTACTGTGGTAGTGATTAAACTAATAGAGCAGCCCTAACAAGCTTATACTCGTACGCCTTTCTGCAGTTTGGGGCCTAGATCCTGATGGACGTTCGTTTCGTTTCAATTAGACTTTTTGATAAGGTTTAGGTTTAGAGAAGTATCGGCCGCACAGTGGAAATAAATTTAATTAAAAAAGAAGTGAAATAATTAGGTACATCAACTGATGTGAACCAAGACATGAAAGTTTCAAATAAAAAAGTAATCCTGAAGTCAGCAAATAATGAGAAACTCTATTGAAAAACACGAGCCTACTAAACATTTCACCCTTGATGTGTATGCAATTTTGCTGTTTCGATTTAAAACCCTGCCTGAAGACGTTTCCTATAGACGGGCCAGTTTTGGCAAAAGGTTCCCTGTCACAACTGGAAAAAAATCCTCCAGAAATTCTCTGTTTTTGACTTTGATGTATTTAAAGTAAAATATCTGTTGATTGCCTCATGTGTGTTTTGAATTTTCTGTTGATATGCAGTGTATGATTTGCTCTTGTCCGTTGATTAAGCCGTGTTTGATTTGCATTTACTATTGATGTACATTTTTAGACTTAGGTTTTTATTGATATATCCTTACGTGACTTGCGTACACTATTGACTTGGCCATGTCTCACATATGCCGTTAAATCTGTGTTTTACGTTGACTCTTGTGCAGTGGTGTTTGAGTTGGACTATGCGGTGGAAGTGGTGGAGATGCTGAAGGAGAGCGGCTCTTCTATCAGCGTTGCAGAACTTCACGGTTACCAGGTCTGATCTCTATCTCTTCTCTTAAACAAGTGAACTCGCCTCAATCCGGATGTTGCGATTTACTCCTGACAGTTTAAGCCATTTTTTTCCGTGTCAGGATTAAATTTAGCTCTAGTATTTGTTCTTTGAAAACTGACATTTGTCTTCCGTTATGCTATTAACAATGAGTAATAAGCAATGTGTTGAGTAGTAAGGTAATAGGAGCGTCTCGTTTGAATGCTATTGGCGATTATTTTAAAAAGGTATTCAATGAGTCTTCCTTGAAAAGCTTCATAAACCCTGCAATCTATGACGGGATGCATAAAGAGCTATTATGCTGACTTCTAGTCGATTTTTGTCTAGTACAGTTGTACGTAGAACATTGTATATTAATCGTACCCAAAGTCAAGTTTCCTCTATGAACTGGTTCAAGAGTACGACACTTATTATAATAGTTTTCCTAGTAGCACTTCATGTGCATTTATTAGCGACCATCGGACACAAATTGTGTTATTCCCTTGAACAAGTGTGATACTTTCATTTCAATAATTTTGAGAGCTTCATGTGTACCCTTCCTATATTATTTGATAAGCCCTCTGCAGTGTGAGAACAATGACTGCCCCACGCTGTAAGTATTACTGTATTTCTCTTCACCTCACGCAGTTAAGATGTCCAAGTATCAGTGTCGTGAGATCCAGTTATAGCAACATGAGGACTTGACTCACATGTTTCTATGTGTTCTGTCTTAGGTTCGGGAGTACGAAGCTGTGTGGGCAAGTTACTCCAACAAGACCGTGTTCACGACTCCCGGGGCAGGGGACCTGTTGCTGGCGGTGCTGCAGCTGCTCGCCAATACAGGGGTCGATAATATGACACCTCCTCAGGAACTGTACGAGCATGTCGTGCAAGCATTGAAATTAACCCAGCCAGTCTACTTCAAAATGGGTGAGTATTTCTTGAGTAACGTGACTCTTGGTAGAGGAGTAAAGACGCAAGTGGGATGTAGTTTACGTTACGTGGAATATGGCATTAATGTTTAGATGAAAGTAAAACTCAAGAATTCTCATTTGAGAACGTATGACTCAAAAATTGGAGGAGCTTCACAGGTTTCAAGATTTTACTCTATTCACACGTAGTTTATTGTGCTGAACTAGTAGACCCATTCGTAAAAATATTCAGGTGTTTTTTATAAATTACGTTCATTCACACACGTATGCATAGTGATGTTATGCCTACATGTCTTTGAGAAGGATTATTCATTGACAAGGTATGTCCTTCGTCATCGGATAGCATTTAAAATGTCGTGTGACTGGCTCGTGTAAAGTCGTCCTCTTTCTTCTCGGACTGCATCTTGTTGTTGAGATTTGTCAGTCTTTTTCTTTGACTTTTCTTCCTTTCCTTTACGTCGACGCCACCTTTCCGATGGAATTTCAAGGTTAAAGGGGAAAAAAAGGCTAATAACGAAAAAATAAAATATTTTTAGTTATTGTGCTCCTTTGGTAGTTACAATACAATGTTTGAAATATATGCATGGAAAATATAAAAAAGTATTGTTTTTAAAAATTGTATTCGTGATGCGTAAATATCCATAAGGTAATTAAATTTCTAGTATCCTAAATTTCAAAAAGGTGAATTCTCTTATTTCTCCCATAGTGCCTGATGCTAAAGACACATGAATAATCCACTTATATAATAGACAGTGTATATCCCTCTCTGTGTGTGTCCGTCGCATTACTTCCGATCACTGAAAAAAAATTATTGAACTGAAATCAGAACGGGTATGCATGGATTATAAGCATTGTATGGTGGAGACTAAAGGTGCGCGATCATTATAAAATACTAAATTTTTTCCGTTATTAGCTTTCTTTTTATACACGGCCATGTTATCGGTGGATAAGACACCAACTAGAAGGTCTGTATTCCTCTGTGTAATCAAACACGGTTGGTTGGTTGGTTGGTTGCTTGCTTGCTTGCTTGCGTGCTTGGTCGGTCCGTCTCTGTCACGCTCTTAAGGATTTAGATTGGAGGAAATTCGGTAGGGTGTACATGTATTGTAAGCATTGTATTTTGGATACCAAAAGCACATCCTTCAATGTGAAAACTCCTTCACAAAGCCTGCGTCTACTGACAAATCAAACGAAAAAAGTCAATAAAAATACGTGGATTTTCACGTGTGGGTCTACTAGTAATTTCATATTAGCCTAATATGAATCGTGGAATTTCCACGAGAACTGTCTAGTATTCCAGAAACTATATGTACCATCGTAATTCAGGGATGAAATTTAATGGTATCTCATCGTGTTATTCAGTAGACGAATTTTCTCGTATGTAAATCTTACGAGCATGAGAGACGGGCCAAGCAAGCAAGCAACAAACTGGATTATTATATAGTGGGATTTTTCATGAATACATACAGAACTTCCATTCTGTATCTTACCTACTGATAACATGGCCTAGATAGTGTCCGTGGATGTTCCACGGTTTAAAAGTGATAAAATTAGGGATCGATGAAATAAGATACATTTTTCAATTTTACCACGTAGTACTATTAGAGCCTGAATATTTTTTCCTGAATGTATCTAAAACTTCCATTCTGTATTTTATCTACCGATAACATAGCCGTGTAGGGGAAGAAGGCCAGTAACGCGAAAAAATTGTGTATTTTATAGTAATCTAGCACCTTTGGTATCCGCAATACAATGCCTATAATCTACATACATAATTGACTATGTATCTCCATCTCTCTCTCTCTGCATCTGTGTGTGTCTGTCCCATTACTTTCTATCTATTGCTAAAGATAAATTATTGAACTGAAATCAGAACGGGTATGCATGTATTACAAGCATTATATTGTGGATACCACACACGCCATTTTTTACGTTATTAGGTTTCTTCTATTACACGGCCGTGTTATCGGTAAATTCGGTACAGAATGGAAGTTCTGTATACATTGATGAACAATATTCACGGGTGGAACTGAAAAATGCATTTTATTTCATAGATCTATTATTTTATCACTTTTAAACCAACGAATATCAACGGATACTATCTGGGCCATGTTATTGGTAGATAAGATGCAGAAAGGTAGTTTTGAATGAAATTAATACAAAGTATTCATTTGAAACACAATAATTCGTTATAAATCTTTAATGCATTCATCTTGATAATGGTTTCAAATTGGTTAAATCTAAATCGTGGAAATTCTACGGGAAATGTCTACTACATGTATACCCGTTCTGATTCACTAATAGATAGTAAGAAATTGATGGGACGGACACACACAGAGATAGAGCAGGACACACTGCGTATGATATACGTAAATTTTCGTTTAATATGGAAATTCCTGTTAGAAGGTTAGAAAAATCACTGGAGCGTGATTACGCTAACCAGGTTTATTTCAGTGAACACAGTTTTGGTTACAGTACAGACACCAATGTTTACATCGCAACGGCAGGCACAAGAATGAGACCGGAACCAGAGAACGCGCTGAGACAATGGTTCTCTACCACTAGCTGACTCTAAACGCATTCTGTTACAAGAGTATTCATCACAGCGTTACACATTAACCTCAAACATACTAAAGTCGAACACATTCAAGGTGGAACATTTAAACATTCAACAATTCCATCGAAAAGATGGCGTCAACTGGTAAAGGAAAGAAAAAAAACCCAAGAAGAAAACTGACGGTCTCAACAAGATACTGTCCGAGAAGAAAGATGACGATTGTATACGAGGCAGTCACACAACATTCAATGCTAAACGATACGTTGGTAGGCATAAAGTGTTAGAATAGAATCATTCAATAGAAACGGGCCGTTAGGCCCATTCTTGGGTTGATACCCAAGTCTCATGCCGTCTGAAGTAAGGGCATCAATCATTCACGTACATCTTAATCCCGTTAGTTATTTGTCATGTCCACGCACTTCACTTACGCACAGGCATTTCAGTCACGCGGATTTATCTCAATCATGCACTGGCCCTGGAAGTTAGGGACATAGTCCGTTCGTAATCCAGTAATTGTCGAGACGATTTTTGAATGTTCTGTATTCACAGTGCCAACACAAACGATGTTTTCGATCAACTGGTTCCTCATTGCGGCAATTTTAACAGAGAAGAAGTTCATAGCTTGGAATGTTTTGAAGTTTCTGAGTATTAGTTTTTGGCCGTTATTTCTGGTTTTCATGTTACCGTTTCTTTCGAAAAGCCCTTCCAGGATAATATCATTTAGACCGTTGAGATACTTATAGGTCTCAATAAGCTGTCCTCGCAGTCTTCTTTGTTATAGGGAGATTAGTTCAAGGTGTTGAAGACGTCTTTCGTTGTTGAAATTGCGGAGTTCTGGAATCATTTTCGTTGCTTTACACTGTATTTTTTTAATTTTATTAATATCTCTTCGTAGGGTAGAAGACTAGAGTTGCACTGCATATTCCAAATGTGGCATGAATAGAGCTGGAGTAGTCCAGTAGTCCAAGTTTCGTGCAATGAAACCAAGAATCCTGCTAGCATTTCTGACATTTTTTCAACTTGTCGTATTTGAGATTTTCAGTGACAATGACACCTAGATCTCTTTGTTGCTGGACTACTTCAATGGGTATGTCATCCATCGTGTGTTGGAAATGTCGGTTATTTGTACTAACGTGCTTTGTTCAACATTTATCAATGTTGAAGCTCATTTTCCAGGTTTCGGTCCATTGTAGAAGACGGTTGAGGTCGGATTAGATAGTTACTCTGTCCCTTTTGGTGAATTCCCGGATTTCCCGGGGATTTAACCCTTTAGCGACCAAGTGGACTATTCGGTCGCCTTTCACGGTCTTTGGGAGAATTGTTCTAATAATTAAACAGTGAGCAATATGAGGTTGCTACTAGGTTTGAACGCGGCGGCATGTTACAGCGTCGTTCATTTGGCTGCCTGGCTCTCAGCATGCTTCATTGCATCAGTGTACAGACTGTCTTTGTGAGCTTAAATGTAGAAACTAGAAAAACAAATTGGTGGCTAAAGTGTTAAAACATGGTGTTGCGGGATTTTAGTTAAGTCTTCGCGAGTGAACACAGAGGTAAAGTATGTATTAAGAATTCTGGCTTCGGTTTTGTTATCCGTATGAGTTGTGCCCTCGGGATCGATCAGTGGTCCAATAGTGCCTCTTTTGAGTCGCCTGTCGTTTACATATTTGAAGAAGCTCTTTTGGTTAGTTTTGACTTGTGCTTCAACAGCAATTTCTTTATTTCGCTTTGTAGATTTTATCGTTCGCTTAACAGCCCTGCACCTCCAGATATGTTCTAGACGATAGGGTTCTGTTTGGTATCGTTTGTCTTTTGTATGACTGTTGTCTGGCATTAGTGAGGCGTTTAATATCTTGTGAAAACCTAGGACGGCTATTGGTTGGCCTCATTCGCTTCGTTGGGATATGGTGCTCTGTGGCAGTTGCAATTTTTCTTTGAGTATCATTTAGCATTCTTTGGCGTTTTTGTTCCTCATGAGTACTTCGTAGTCAATGCTACCAAACTCTTTTTTCATTGGTTCGAAGTTCGCCCGTTTGTAGTCGAGGACGTGTTTTTGTTGAGTCCTTGTGTTAGGG
Source organism: Trinorchestia longiramus (assembly GCA_006783055.1). NCBI lineage: Eukaryota > Metazoa > Arthropoda > Malacostraca > Amphipoda > Talitridae > Trinorchestia > Trinorchestia longiramus. The sequence continues at coordinate 45,791 of VCRD01000935.1, forward strand.
TCGTGTACTTCGAACGTGAAGTCTATTATCTGGGGGTCACCGATCTTATCCTTGACTTCCAATCTATTTATGCTGAGGTCAGGGTTCGTCTTGGCGAGATCAAGAATTTGTATTCATCAGATCAATAAGTTTAGAATCGGGTACTTGACTAGGACGAGTAGTCTAGATTACGTAGGGCAAATTGAAGTCTTCCATGATTGGTGTTTGGTGAGGAGCAGTAAGGATATTATCAAGGTAATCATAGAATTCGTCATCAATTGCTGTACAGGTTTGGTTCCTGTACAAGAGTACAATTTCGATAGTTTGTCTTCTTCGCAACAATTAAAGACCATTTCCATAAAATGCTTAGATGTATTCGAATTCGGTAAGAAGTGTTAAGAACATTTTGTATGTAACTATTTTTACAACAAAAATTATTTCGGAGGGTAGTTTGTTAGTAGACGAAAATAAAAGTGAAATATGTTATATGGTGGGTATAGGATAGCTTGTGTTGTAGCCACAACTTTTGCAAGCGCTAGATTTAGTTGGTGCTGAAGTTCTGGTGCTGTTCAGCACAGGAACTGGAGCAGCGGGCTGGGTTGAGGGCTGCCTTTAGAAGCGTGGGTGAGGAGCTCAACCTGCACGACGTGTATCAGGACTTCAGTGAGAAGAGCAGACAGCTCTTTGATGCCGAGCATGAGTCGCTGCAGCAACAGGTGCTCCTACAGTGTCTCTTAACCCTTTCACGACCAAATTATTTTCATGCTGATCAAAATATTTCGTAAATTACCTCTTACCTTAACTAATCTCAATGTAATTTTGCCGTAATTGTGAACGAAACAGTTAGAATATGGGACTGAAGGGAATGATTTTTAAGGTTTTTTTTGTGGACTTGTCAACCAAACGGTAGCGAAAGGGTTAAACCTTTGTTATGCATTATGTGTTCTTAGTTTTTAACCTATGCGCATGACCATCCTGTTGAAAGTGTTGGTTTTCTGTTTTTTTTAGCGTTTATGATTCACATATTTCCATTTGAAGGTTTATGAATCATATATTTTATTTTGAGGGCTTATAATTCACAATTCTTTTTTTTTCGATTACAATGTTATGTTTTCTTTCCAATTCATGATTTTCTTTCACATTTTTTGACTTTCTTTCACAGTTCTTGGTTTTCATTCATAGCTCTTGCATTTCTTTCAGCATTCTTAGTTTCTCTCATGGCTCGTATTCACTTGGGGTTTTTTTATTAGGTTGTTACAAAAATAATGGCTGATTTCAGAAGCATGCATTTAATCCTTGGTAAATGAACAATAGAGATGTTAAACTTAATCAAAATATAAACCCTGAGCAGCTATGCATCTCTGTCATCGGACTACGAAGTTATTTATCCCTTGTTGATAAAAAGTTAATGGCTGTGATGCAACAAAATCTTTGAAGGTCGTTTCCACCTCTTGTTTAGACCTAAAACTTTTACCATCCAAAAACGTGCTTAAGTGCTTGAATAAATGATAATCAGTAGGTGAAAGATCTGGAAAATATGGAGGATGTGGTAAAGTCTCGTATCCCAGTTCTGTGAGTTTCTGGACGGTCATTCTTGCAACATGTGGTCGCGCTTATCGTGGAGCAGAATTGGACCACGTCGATTCACTAATGCCGGTCTCTTTTCGCTCAATCGAGCATGCATAACAGCGAGATCATTGCACAATCTCTCTGCATTAATGGTCTCATTGTCTCCCAAAAACTGTAGTGAATAACACCTATTGCAGACCACCAGACAGCCACTTTAATCTTTTTCTGGTGCAACATTGGCTTTGGGAAGTGTTTGGGGGGCTCATCACGATCGAGCCATTGACCTGATCGTTTACGATTTTCATAAAGTACCCACTTTTCGTCACAAGTGACAATTCGGTCAAGAAACGGATCGTTGGTGTTGCGCAGAGAGAGCATCGAGCACACTTCGAAACGCCTAAGCTTTTGATTCTCATTGAGCTCATGAGTAACCCATTTATCGAGTTTTTTCAAATTTCCAATAATCTACAAGTGGCGCGAGACTGTTGCAATGCTGACTCCAAGTGTCTGAGACATTTCTCTAACACTTTAACGTGGATTTTGCTCAACAACCGCATGCAATTGCTCGTTCTCGAGACTACCTAAACGTCCTCTACCCTCTTCATCTTTAAGGCTCTCATCACCACTCCGGAATTTTCCGAATCACCTTCGTACTGTCCGATCCCTTGTGGACTCTTCTCCCCATGCTCGGTTGATATTGGCAGAAGCTTCGGAGGCGTTGTGCCCAAGTTTGAACTCGTGCAACATAAGTAGGCAAAGGTCATGTTTTGTCATGTTCATCATGGAGGGATTCTATCCTTCAAAATTATGTTCTGTCTAAAAAGAAGTTACAAAATAGTAATGAGCACACATTAATTGTTATGCATGCCAAGGTTCATCGAAAATAAACTAGAAAAGTTGTGTTAAAATTACTTTTCAAACCCCAGACCTTCGAGCGGCCATTATTTTTTAACAACCTAATATATCAGCGCTCGTTGGTATTTTTATGGTTATGAAGCAGAGAACAATCAAAAATTAATTAAAATGTTGATTAGAGCGACCATTTCTGCTCGGTACGTAATGAAAATAATAAATAATAGTAGAAGAGTATAATATTTTATTATGACTGAGAATAACTATATATGATCAATTTTGTGTTCCAACAACTTTATTTAAAACAAAACAAAAAATATTCGAATTCCAAAGTCCTTTCATTTATTTGTTGAAGTTAGAAAACAGTAAGTCCTATGTATGATGAACTAATTTCTATCAATTCTTTGATTAAAAACTGAAAAGTCGCATCTAACTACGCTTTCATTTTTTGCCACGTATTCATTTTAAGCTGCAGCTTTCATTTTTATTTTTACTTGAAACATGCCGAGATTCTAAACTCTGATGAAAATTATTGAATGAAAATTTGAATCTCTTGAAGCTTCGTGTAAAATTTTGCTAAAGATTCTAGACAAATAAAAGTTATTTACTTGTATTAATTTGACCGGGCACTGCTTAAATATTTGGTAATTTACATCTACCGTGTATCTAGTTTGATGTATTAAATTTGTTACCATTATTTCTGAAATTCTACATGATTCTCTCGCTGTTTTATGATATTCGTGCTTAGTACATGTTGAGATTCTTATCTATGAAGGAAATTGATTTAATAGTCGTTTGATTTCTAGGTACAATGCAAATTGACATTCTGAGACATTGACCAAGAAACTGGAAACTTTAGTAAAAAATATTCCATGTGCATTTTCATTCAGTAATTGAATAAATTTTGATGCAACAATTCCTATCAAAACTTATCGAATGCCAGCGTGTACTGAATACGAATATGGTTAAATTAATAAAGTACCATAGATTTGGCAAATATTAGGTAAAAATTTAAATGCGGTACTCTAGAAATGCTGTAAGTGTCAATTTCAAAGTTTTGGTTCTATGCAGACTCAAATTTACAGCAGTCAAGTAATTTTTCTTTGTCTACAATTCGTGCTTGTGTTTTATGAAATTTTCTGGGATTATGGGAGAGTGCCCAATGAAACAACGATTCTGTGTGGGGATATCGTATGCACGAATCGAACTAATGTTAAATCGGCAATTTTTATCATTGTTAAAAATTTCAGCATGCACTCCGAAAACACACGTTTTAGGTTTGATTGTACCTTGAATGCAGTCACATAACAACGCTCATAGGAACCTAACATGCAGGAGAACAGCAGCAACAGCAGCAGTCTGGCGGTGTTACGCGACCTGATGGACGGAGTTGATGCAGCAGCTCTGCGCCGACTGCCCCAACACGCAGCAACTCAGGTCTCCGCCATTGACACCTATGACCTCTACGTGACAGCCGTCGCGTGAGTGCGGGTCGTGCTGTGGTCCATTTTGTCTTGCAGCATTGATGATTTGCTGATATTTGGCTCTCTGCAAGTATTCCTCCACTCATGTACAACAGTCATGCTATGTGTAAGGTCAGTGATACTGCATCGAAAGCCTATGCCTGGATGTATTATATCAATCTTTTGTTTCGTGATTGGTATACCATAATACTGGCACGTACTGGTGATGTACTGGAAGAATACAATATGCATGTACATCGTGTATCTAAAAGTTGTCACAATGTTGATATATCCAAGCACTTTTTGTAAAATTGTGAAAAACTGTACTGGCTGTGTACACTAATAACAAATTTAGCAAGTTTGGTGTATACAGGTTATGCATAATATTATAAGGTTATCTCAATGCTACTGCTGTTGCTTGTACGCAGTAGGTAAGAATCAAGTAATTTCCATGTACAAGCACTGCTCAAACAAGTAGGAATTTAACTACATTGGGAATGACTTAGCGGAGGAACGATGTTGAATGGGTAAAATAAATGTTATTTTATTCTTTAAATACTAAAGCGTGTGATAGTGTTTTAATGCATATTAAATAATGCATAACTAATCTCAATGAGTTAGCCTGTGTTTGTATGTATGCTCCTGTAGCATTAATGCCAGGCTCACCGTTGTGGCCCTTTTGTGTAGACGGAACCTGGGGTAAAAAGTGGGATTTTCTCTTGAACGACCCTCTCCTTTTTGACTGTTATTTTGGTATACGTTAGAAATACCAACGTACATCACATCTGTTCCTTCAAATAAATAAAAGTTGTTCTTGCTAGTTTGAAGTGCCATTGAAAAAAGGAGTTTGAAGCGGTTTTAGTTGGGATGTAGTTGCTGAGAGATAAGTACCGAATGTCTAATTTAGTTTATTAATACCAGCAATGACGGTGCTGATAAAGAGTCAGTTCCAGTTGAATACCTCGGTTCAGGCCAAAGAATAACTATAACTTCGCAAAAGACACGTGCTTGTTGACCAAGAAATCGGGTGTTAGATCCCTCAGTTCCTTGCTTGAGTTCAGGTGTAAGCTTTACAAGCGTGTGGGTTTAACGTAGTTTTTATTTTACATCATCACTTAAGATGATAAGTGTCTTCTGCACACTTGATTCAACAAAACAGTATTTCTTTCCCATCGGAGGAAAATGTTAGTGTATTCTGTACTCTTAATAAAATGCGTCTTATTTCTCGGTGAGTGATCTACTCCATCTACTGTTTGGATTATACCTAGTGAACGGTTTCATGTCATTTTTTCTACAACTTTTCAATATAGTGAAATTAGGACGATACATCAATTATAGGTCTTTTATCGCTCTTGGATATTTTTTGGATTCTTCGCCTGAATGGTAGAGAAGCGGTTATTGTAAAACTTTCACTTCTTTTATTGCTGCTGTCCTGTTCATAATCGTTTTTCTTGTTAATTTTTTCACTCTGCAAGTTGGTAATAAAGTAGTTGCTAACTTTTTCATTTGCTGACCAAGTCTACACTCGATTTAATGGTTTTGACGCGGAAAAACTGATGATTAACTAGTTGTATTACATTCCAGTGGGATTGGATCCTTGTTTGGGTCGCAGCTGATGACTACGCATGGTGTGCTTTTTAACAACATGCTCGCCAGCGTGCCACTTTCCGCATCCAGTTCCACCAACACCACGCAGTACGTTTAACTTCAGCTAATTCGCGCACGCCTTAGATTCCTGTACAGTATTTGTAATTGCAGCTACGAGGCCACGTTGACGCATTAGCAATGATGTCATGGACTTAGCATCGTACTAGGGAAAAACGATTTTACTTGAGCAGTAGACCCTCTCATCCTATTAGAGCTGGGACTATTTTTTATTTACGCTAAAAGTATGTTTCTTTTAATTCTCGATGTTTTAAAGACTCAAAATTGATTCCTTTATATTTGCTATGATTTTTGGCGCCTCAATTCTCTGAATAAAAATTAGACAACTGCTACAACAGTTCTCTGGCCATAAAGGCGTGCTTTACTTTCAAAAGCATTCACTGCTGTCCTTGAGTTAAAATACTTTTGAATCATTATGTATTGTGGAATTTTGCTGAAAAAGCTCATAGAATCATGGAGACTTCCATGGAGATTTCCATCAAAAATGGAAATGGAATGTTAATCCATGAATTCAATACTTCTGCTATTTTTAAGAAATATTTAGCCCTTTCCATTCTACGAGCTTGATTCCTTACAGTTTACTCGTATGTTCGTTACATTTCCAAAATAAACCTAAAATGCCTAGGTAAAATAATAAAGTATGATAGCAATTTATTTTAGGAACATTAATTTACCTTGCAAGTTGAATCATTCTAATTTAAATAAGAAACCTAAAACAATTAAAGTTCTGCTTCTAGTCTATTTTTGATCATTTGAAAATACTTATTATAAAATTATCCTTGACTCTAGCAAGGATGGTCAACGTAGAAAGACTGACTCGTTCTATATGTTGAACTTAGGGACGGTTCCTACAACAGCGGGCGCGGCCGGCCCCTGGTGCCTTACGCTCCTTTCATCGTGGTTGACGATCTCAAGGTGAGAGGCAGATTCGTTGGAGAAATAATTTTGAAAAAAAAAATAGAAAATTTAATTCCTTCAATTATGAATGACCACATAGTTGCCGTAGAAATTACACGGTTTAGATAGCATAGAATAGAATGAGGCTATAGTAACGAATCTTCGGACCCATTCTTGGGTCGGATAATTACTTCGATAATTATTCGGTTGTTTATCCAAGTCTCATGCCGTATTTCTAGCCGCGTCAACCATGTCGGCAGCGGGATTCGAACCCGGGTCTTTCCGCTCGCAAGCAGATTCGCTCACCAGTCAACCAAGCTGGTGATGTCAGATTTGACTGATTTAAAATTATTATGATGACGAATCTGTCAAGAATTTACGATGAATTATTGTTTTTAATGAACGATTTTCATGAATATATACAGAAATTCCATTCTGTATTCTATCGACCGATAACATGGCCTAGTTAGTACCCGTGGAAATTCCACAGTTTGAAAGTGATGAAATTAAGGATCTATGAACTAAAATACATTTTTCAGTTTCATCCGTAGCACTATCAGAACATGAATATTTTTCAGGAATATGTACAGAACTTCCATTCTGTATCTTATATACTGATAACATGGCTGTGTAGGAGGAGAAGGCCATTAACGGGGAAAACATGGCATATTTTATAGTAATCAGGTGCCTTTGGTATCCACAATACAATGCTTATAATTCATATATACCCGTTCTGATCTCAGTTCAATGATATTTTTTCAGTTATAGATTGGAAGAAATGGGACGGACACACACAGATGAAGAGGAAGAAAGAGAGAGAAAGATGGAGATACACTCTGTATTATATAAGTAAACAGTCGGAGTTTCATTCAGTTTTGTGTAATTTAGAATTTTAGTGAAAAATATATCATAAAACCTTACGTTTTTTCCTAGAATTACATGAAAAACTTTTCCTTCAATTCGAACAAAAACTGATTAGAAATGCATTAGGGAACACATTAGGTCAGATTTTCGTTAAAGACGGTTTCCAACACATTTTTTTCAATTTACCTGAGCTTACTTTTTATCAACAAAAATTTTGGATTCTTTAGCAAAAAAAAATCAGAGGCAGTTGCGCAGAAACTGATGTGTTTTTGTGATCTACCCGTGTGAATTCCACGGTTTAAACTTAGTACAGGTAGGATTTCCCAACTTTTTTTCTTTAAAAATGTGATAATAATGTTTGTCCGTCACAGAGATGCTTTTGGGATGCTGTACTGTTCCGAAATGAGCTAACTTTCAACAGAACTAAAGCATTCTTATGACAGTTTGTTGTGGGCATTAGTTATAGAGTTGGATAGGTCTCATTATTTTCTATATTTTTTGAGGAAGTAACCAAAATTCATTTTTGGCAATTTATGCACAATATCTGTCCCTTTAGTTTTTTCTTCATTTTTTGAGGCTGTGAGATCTATATTGGTATAATGGGTGCCTTTGATAGTGGGGGTCATAATCCGTCGACATAATTATTGGAGTAAGCTACAATTTCCAAGTTGTTCACGGGGTTCATGCACCCAATGCCTTCGTTACAGTTCCTAGTTCACTTATAGGTGTTTCGAGAATACCTACAACAGATTCTGCTGAGTTTCTTTAAGAATTAGTGTCAAGGTTATGTCCTCCGTTTTTTGAGTGGTCGATGTATACCAGTTACATTTGTAATATTTGCAACTATTCGTCTTCTTTAATCTCTGCTTTTCACAGTGCTAAGTGTCTGTATGGATTACTGCTGCTCATTGAATCGACTGCGTTTTATTCTCTTAACGCTAGGGCAACTTAATACATATCAGTATTTGGTATAATCTACGGCAGCGTGCACTTGTTTCTCCAAGATCTTGGACTTGCGTTTAATCAACCGTTGCTACTGTAATTCAGCATTGATGATGTGCCGTTTTATCAAAATAAATTTTGCAGAAAAAGCCGAGTGAGCATGTCAACCTTGATGCACAGAATTATGTGGTGTTCATGACGTAGGTGTGCGGACGTCGAGTGGTGTGTAGCAGCAGCAGCGTCAGTGACAGCGTGCAGGTGCTCACCCACTACTTGCTTCGCCAGTTGCCCCTCACCTCTGCCGTAGCGCAACCCAGAGTTGCACTGGACCCTTCCAACGATCTTGTGCTTCTTGACGGTGAGCATCTTTTGCCATTTTTATACGTTCTCTTCGTTTCAGTGTTGTTTGAATAAGGAAGATAAATATGACAGTAATTATTTTTTGCAAAAAAGTGTGTGTGACGCGCAAAAATTTGTGATTCACTTTATATGTTTTTACGAAAGCCAGTTCACATGCTTGAAAATTGGGTACCGCATCCTATGGTTCAAAAGTAAATAGATACTTCGATTTCTTGCTGCATGAAAACAGACTAGTCAATTCGTTTGGTTCAGATGAGGAATGTTGCTACGTAAGAATTTTCCGGATGTTCAATCACCCACATAAATGGTGAACGAAGTTCTGTATGGCTATTCTGCATAGTTCTGTAATTTTAATTTCCTAATATAAAGTTTTATGTACAGATTTATCAGACGGGCTACGCTTGCCCGGGAGTGTTCGGAATTTTTTGATCTCTCACGGCTACCAACTGGGTATGAACCGCCCACCATACTCAAGCGTCAACTCTGTGGCCAAGCAAAAGGATGACATGAGCTCCCACTCAGACCCAAGAGGAGGCGGCCTTGCAGCGAGGCTCGGTAGTGGGGGTATTGATTATCAGAAGGAAAGTTCACTTTCAGATATAAGTGTCGAGAAGGCGACAGGAGCGTCTGTACACGGTGATGTACATGAAGCAGACGCGCTTGCAGTCGTAGCCGCTCTAAATAACTCGAATTCAGATACAGAATTCTTTGATGATGTTGGAGGGTCCGATAACATCGCTGACGAGGGTAGTGCACACGCAGTTCTGCAATATACCCAAGAAGGCGGTAAAATATATGAAAATGCCCCAACGTCTCCAGATTATACTACCGATATTTTGAAGAAGAAAGTGAAAGAATCTTCTACTGAACGGTCGAACACAGTGAACAAAAAGTACATAGGAGATGCTGGTGCTTTTGAAAAAAGTGAAAATCCGTCTCAAGGAACAGGGCGGGTTGTGAAAGGTGATGCTCGCGGTGGTGTCCGGTTTGTGTATCACGAGCTGGAAGAAAACCTTAAAGGTACTTCGTCTGATGACAACCGAAGCAATAACAGCTTTGGGATCGTCAGGCCAGGACAGTCGAAGCTCCAGTCCACTGAGCCTGCTGAACTACCTTTGCCGACAGCGCCTCGCACACCGCCAGTTGATAGCGTTTTTAGCGACTATGACCCTTTACGTCATATGAGCCAGGTGCGTGTGGACGGTTATCAGACCGGAGAGGAGGAGCGTTTTATTGGGCCTGACGCTGATTACGTTGAGGCTCCCATAAACATTTGGGGTAATCCTGAAACTCGGCTCGTGTCTGCGCCCGCTCATGTAGCCGTGCTGCCGGGACACCTCGCCTATCAGTTCAAGAAGCAGATTCAAAAACAACAGTTGGCAGAACAGCGGAGGCAGAAATTAGAATCTCATTTTCAGCAACAGCAGCCAAGCCAGGCTCTGTCGCAGTTTCCAGTAGTTTTTGGACCCGACCAGCCTGGTTCTGGGCTGCCAGTGATCGTCCAGCGCCATCGCGACCACTCTCATCCCATCTTGGGTAGTGAGGTCAGTGGTCCTTACGAGGAAATTTCGGGATAATTTCTAGATTTTGATTACGCTGTATGTATTTTCAGCAACACTTTTCTTTTGACTTCGAACTTGAAAAGGGACACGTATAAACGATATTTTATTGTAAGGCTACAGCAGCGTCTTTTAAGTGATGCACCGTTGAATTATCGTTTCCAATGGAAGCATTATGTGGGGGTATAAACAATTAAATCTATAGCATTAAAATAAATTGATATGCTTAACTAATAAACCCAATTCAATTTGCCAACACTTCACAGCTTTTATAAAATCATATTTCACTTTTCTCTCGATTATGAATTATCTTCTTCGTCACACCAGTTAGGAGAGGTTATAATATCTCCTAACATCAATAATTATTGACGTTATGCACGAGCGAAAGGAAACCGATTGCAGTGACGAGTTTTCTTATGAATGGTAGAGCACGCGTCAGTATAGGAAGTCTTTTGTTTCTGCTTGAGAGAGTATAGTAACAATACGCGATTAATAGTCATTTGTCTCGATAACTTTAACCTCACGGTGAACAACATCGTACTCCATGAACCAATTCACTGACATTATTTCAAAACATTTACTAAAATGTCGAAAGCTGTTGGAAGGATAGCCTGCTCTTACGAAATACTTCAATTTTGGAATGGTTAGCAAACCATTGGAAATCAATTATGTATATACGGGATGCTCACGATTATGATGCTCAATTTGATTTGATTTTGTAGTATCTTAAGTTTAGCTTACCTTGTTGAAAATTTGGCTGTACCGCAACTCAATGCTCTGCATCAGGTCACATATTTGTATTTTCACGACTGTAAAGTCTTGTGTTCTTCCGTAGTTAGCGCTTACTAGTCATTGGGATATTTTGGTACTCTCAGAACTTCCTAAGTTTTAAGATGTATAGATTGTTACTTTTTATATTGTTGGGAACTTTAAATTTTATTAAACGCTATTCATAGTGTGTGTATTATCTTCAATGAAATGCAAACTAAGTATGCCCTTCAGAACACGCTGGAGGATAACTTTAAAACGTTAGACAATTACTAAGCGTACAATAATCGGATGAACCACAGATACAGATTTGACAATTCACAAACGTGAAAATATAAAGATAAATGATTTACAACACATGATTAAATTTTATTAAACTCTAATGACTTACAAAAACTTGGAATAATAAGTAATTCATGAGAGCCCGGACTCTCTATTTTCAGATATTTACGGATTCTTGTATTCGTTGTACAGATCCTAAAATTCTTGACATTTAGTAACAATCACTAATATGGCTTTTTTTTCCTACTGAACTATGACATTCATAAAAAGGAGATATTTTCTTACAGCAATGTTGATGTATCTCTCCTCAAAAACTTCGAAACAAAGAAGCAGAGGAAAGGTTCAACGACCCTGTTACAGCATAAGCGTCACAATAACGCAGATTGTGAAAGACTAAGCTATTCATCCTAATTTCGTGTTATAGGCACGACTACGCGTGACAAGAATGGCAGTGACTGAGCTCAGTTAATCTTCCTTTCAGGACACAAATACCAAACGGAAAGATTGGATTGAAACGCATTGAATTCAGTTCGAGCAAACAAATCATTGTGGTTCCCAAGTTATTACGAGTACTTTTTCTCAAGAAAAAGTCACCAAGAATCATCAAAAAAATGGCGTTCAATAACTTCATTCATTCTCTTTATTCGCAGACGACGTAAAAATTTTTAACACTCAAAGCAACTGCATGAGTTTTCAATGCTTGCGCATTAGCCGTTTATCACATTACGGCGACAAAGGCTAGGGGAAAACAGGAGCTTCAGCTATGTACAGTGAGATCAGTAGCATGGGACAACTTGCGTTGGGAGTACTCCATGAAATATACAGAACGTATGAATGAACAAGTTCTACCTCTCCCGAGAGATAAGAAAAACAGCGATCAGAATACAAATCAATACCTTGCAGATACGAAATGGTAACTCGCTCCAGATGAGTCTTTGCAATTGAGAGATCATTTGAAGGAGGCGAAGGGAAATCGGTAGTTTGGTTAAAGATCTGAAGTTATAACACACAAAATCATAGCCGGAACCTAAACGTAATGCCCACCAGCTGCATTTCATCTGAACGACAGAAGGGAGGGTAGACACAATTTGTGTACTGGTAAATGTAGAGTAAAAGCGTTCGTTAATGCGAGCCAAGCAGATTACGAACCACTCTCAACATGGGTCACCTTCGGCGTCTGATATGAATTCTCTGACTGCTGAAGTCTCCCCACCACATGTCGAACCCATCCCTTTGGTCTTCTTTTTTCAATGATAACTCCACCGGAACTGCTGTTGCTGTCGTCACTGTCAACATTAGGTGACGGCAACGACCGTGGACCACCCGTATCATCCAAAAATTGAACAGACTGACAAGGTAAGGAAGTAAGATCAGAAGATCTAAAACTTTCTGGAAATGATACAGAAGAAGCGATCCTCTTCGTGGAAGCCTCTTCATCCCCAGATTTATCTGTGTTCGAGAGAAGCTCGGTTCCACTATCACTCTCGTCGCCATCTACGTTCTCACTCGGTAAAGATGATTGGCGGCTCTCGAAACGTACGTGGAGTTTGGGCGGAACAGAGCTCGAGCGGGAATTGAATTTACTGATGTAATTTCCAATGGTTTTAATTGATTTTCTTCTAGTGATGCTAATATTTTCAATTGGAGTACGAGTATGAATAATCCCTTTACCGAGTTCCGCAGATAAGCAACTTTCTTTTTCCGAAACTTCGCAAGACAACTTGGCAGTGTTAGTCGCAGGAGGCAGTTTATTCGTATCAGAGGCAGAAGTAAGTGATGTTGTTTGTCGAGTGGAAGCACGAGAGGACCGTAGAGAAGTTGTCACGCTGGCAACGTTGCGAGTCACGAATGATCGCACCGACATTAAAGGAGATGAAGGAACTTTTTTCTTCTCTATCTCATTGCTCTCTTGGGAATTTGTCTGGTTCTCAGTCGAATCCAATCTTCCTTGATCTGATAACTGATTGTTTTTTTCGATAATAGTTTCTTCTGCATTTCTGTTCCCTTCAGTGCTAGATTTCAATTCTTTTCTTCTTTCGTCCAGAGACTTCAAGCCATCAAGTTCTACAACAGAGCAGTTAGTAGCTCTCGAAAATTTTGTACACTCTTCCAAACTTTTAAGCTGAGATAGTATCTTTGAGCCGCAATGCCTGCTTGCTCTGGAACAAACTCCAGGCTTGGCTGGGACAGGTGGAGGGGTTTTCTTTCTAGGACTGCCGGTACACGACATGGGTGACTCGATTGCAAGATTTGGTGAGCTCAACGGTAGACTAACATCGTTTTGCAAAGAAAACTTTTCTTCATTTTTTGTAATATTACTAGAATCGGTGAAATTGCCATGAACAGCGCCAACACTTCGTTCATTATTGACTGTTCTCGAATTTTTACAACCGGAAGACTCAGAGTGATCTTGGTCCAAAAGAATACTATTGGAAATAGAAGATTCCTTTTCGGCCACGTTCAGAACTGTAGAAGATCTGGGACATTTTTTCGAAATATTCGAGTCAGAGCTACAAGGCGCGATTGTAGAACTACGCTCGTTATTGGCACTAGACGATGAACTTTGGTCAACCTCAAGGCAAGCGTCACTTTCATCTGATTCGCGCGTATATCCGCCAGCGTTGCTCCCTTCAGGTACGTCAATTAAGTCATCCAAAATTATCGAATTAGCTGCACAGTCATTTCCTTCTTGACAAGCGATAGCGTTGACCGCTTGGTCTTGAGTATATTCGTACTTATTTGTTGAAGATTTAACACTGGGAGATTTTCTGGGTAGACTATTTTTTCCACTGTAATTACTCTTGTCGCTTCTAACACTAGGACTCTTGCTTACCCGGTTTAATATGCTACGTGGTAAATTTTTCGTCAAGTCCGAAACGCTAATCTTAGAATCAGGATCTTCGGGATCACTATAAATAGCGCTGTCTCGGAAGAGGTCGTTTTCCATCATGTCTTCTATTACTTCGAAAGATCTCTCGTAATAGCTGTCACCACCCGAATTGTCGTCTTCAAACTCTTCTAGAGATCCCGAAGAATCGTCTAAGTTTAGATCATCAAGGTCATTCAAAGTATCGGACGGAGAGGTATTGGTACATGCTTTTGCTGACGTTTCAAATTGAGGGAAAACTGGTTGACTGTTTTCGAAGTGAGTGTTATCAGAGACACTACCCGAGTCATTTTTCAAGCTCGTAATACAATTGGTTGCCAATTTTTCTCCAATACTGGAGCTTCCTTGTTTATACTGCGACATTGAATTAATTTCTTGAAGTGCTCTTTTGCTATTTTCGCAACCAACATTCTTGACAGGTCCCGTAATCGAAGGTTTATTTAACGCAGACGATTTAGAAGTAGTTAGAGTACAACTTTCTTCTTCTGATCGTATTTGCTTTATTCTTTCCTTGAGAGTTTTAGTGCACTGACGGGCCATGGAATACACTAATTTGCCTGGGGTCTTGTCAGTTGTTGCTGTGTCCAGACTGCTACCGACAGTGACGACGGCTTCATCTTGAGACGAACTTTTACGTGCACTGACGAGTTTGTTCATGACATTCTTGAGGCTGTGTCGTGAGAGGATGGCGCTTGTGTAGATTTTATGTTCAGGATGGACGTTGAAGGAATCCTCGAGTTGTACACTTTCAGAGCAGTCAGTGAATTGCTCATCACATACGGTACTTTCATTAAAGGAGCTCGCGTTAAGTGTGCTGCTTGTACTCACAGAGCACTTGTCACTTTGATGATCAACGATCCCTTCGCTACTATTCTCATAAACAGCTATTGTGACACGACGGTCTTTGCAGCCTGGCGAGTGGGCGCTGCAAGTCTCAGGCGAGACATCGCAAGTACGGACATCAAAATCTCCTTTGTCTGCGCACGTTCTCGAAGCGAAAGATTGAGCCCTTCGAATCAGTACCGTTTTATCTTCACCGTCTCCAGTCAAGTTTTTATCCACGGATTCGTTATTTACGCTACAATTCGAATTCGCAGATGAACCCTCCATCAATCCCCGGTCTGGCGTTTCACCAATCCTCACGCCCCAAACATTTCCAAGATTGTCATAGTTAGAAACGGATTTTCCGAAACCACTCACTGGTCGGGTTTTAGAATCTGATGGTTTAGGATGGTGTGCATCAACAGATTCAGGAATAATGGACTTTCCAGAATCCCTCTGGCTTATCGATATAGCGCTGCTATAAACAGATGTACCTTCGCTGCTAGAACCATTTTCGTGAGCTACTGTGTCAGTCTTATTGGAAAAATAATTCCTTGCTTCACGACATTGTTTTTGGTTTCGGTCGAGATAGAAATCTACGTAATTCTGATGACATTTTTCACCATCAGGCGAAGTAAGGCTGGCCTGAGGAGGGCTGTTATTATTAATTCTAATTCCTGCAGCGGGAGAATTACAGGTCTCTGGCGATGGCAATACGTGGTTGATGCTGTTCATGCTATTAATGCTAGTGATGGGCAAGCCGCTGTCGTGGCTGATGACGTCATCATTTTCAGTGTCGGACGTCTCAGATGCTGTGTTGGACACTTGCCCGGACAGGCCACGACTCCTTTTTCGTGTTAGCAAGCCGCGTCTGTGCTTGCTCAGTAACAGTTTTTGCAGATGCAGATTGTGCTGTAGAAGCTGACTCACGATTTCTTCCAGATTCTCTTGAGTAGATTCACCATCATCGTCGTCACCTGGTTTTGACTGGCTAAGGCCGCTGTCGCGTTCACATTCCGATATTGACAGACTGTCAACTTGCACCTGCAAAGAACGAATATTGAAAATAATAGTGGCAAAATTATCACTAATACTATTAGAATTTATTGCCTGCAGTAAAATATTCTTAGATGTATCGTTTTTATGTAAGTGCGCAAATCTCCGAAAATCACGGCAAACCATTACAAACGAACAATTCAAGTATTGATGGATTGGTTACAGTATAGTATGCAATATTTGACGGCGAAAAAACGAAATAAGTATACTGCATTCGTCAACTATATGTAAAACATTTATGTACAAAAGCTTGAAATATTAGAATTAGGTTATAATTTTTTACGATGACATGACGACTTCTAAAAACAACAGAATATGTTAGATACCGTACAGTTATAGTTCATCCGAAATACCGCTCCAAGGCAACGAGTTACCAGGTTGTATAAAACAGCGCAATGTTTTACATAAACGTATTTACAGTGGCACACGTATTCAGCGTTAAAATTACTTGCAATTAATAATATTGATCGTTTTTACGTCGAAACTTAATTTAAATAAATTTTGGATTTACGTGACCTGGAGCACACCACTGTTTTCAACTTGGTACTGTCATGACTTCCTGATGAGTCTCATACGGTCTGGCATTGACAGATTCCATTACCCCGGAGAAAAAAAATAACTTCATACATCCATACAAATAGCAGCACATACTTTGGATGAATGAGATGTAAGAAGCAAATTCTACGTGTAGCGTGGCGGTGTTATATGGGCATGCATTGGATGTGACACTTTCAAGAAGTCACGCTCCGAGGTGTTAAGATTTCAGTGAGTATAATATGAAAAAGTGCATCGACCAAAAAGGGTTAAAAAGAGATACGAAGTTTTAGAAAATACGTGATACACAAACAAAAGGAACCAGAAGAGCCATTGCCATCAGGTATATTGTAAGTTGATGATAGAAGATCAAGTCAAATAGGAAATTAGCGGCCATTACATAGACTGTTGGGTGAGCAGAGAGCTCTGCAGAATGCGCAGGCTGTAGAGCTACAAAGCAGCGGCCAGAGAAAGAGAGACGAGTAGCGCTGTACTGCTCTGGCAGCGACCGCACCACCAGCACCTGATCAAGCGCGTCAAATCCCACAAAATCAGACACAGAAATAGATCATCATTGTAGTATTCAAATGACAGCGTTCACAGTGCATGTGATTTTGGAAGTAAAAGTACGGACTTTCTAGCCAAAGATTAAAAATTCATACGGTCCGATTGCTAACGTCGTGAGAGCCTGCATAGACAGGTGAATGTAATAATTATCATGCATCCTTGACAGTATGCGTAATATATGTCAAGAAATGTTGAATTTAAACATCATGCTTTGTGATTGAAATTAAAATGGTCACACCTCTACAAGTCTTCGCAAACATAAGCGTCCATGCAAAAGGAAGAAAAGATGTAAAAAGAAGTGTAAACCTTAATGCTTCTCTGTAGAAACTTGAATATAATAAATTGGTGACGAAAATTGAATACTCGTATACTCGAGCGTGTTCAGGGAAAACGATAATCAAACAGTTATTCAGTTAGAAATACTGAAGGGAGCAATTATATAAATGAGGTATTTTTGAAAATGTTAACAGATCGCATCTTGAACCATTTCCATACCTGTCAATTCAATTTCCATTACCTGTCCGCAAGGTTATCACAATAACCCATGACAAGACGAGTCAATATTACTTAAACGTAAATGGCTTAGCTGTACAAATCCGTGGAACCTTTATCTTAAGAAAGCATTCGATTTTCTTTCTCCAAAACTCATTTCGTGAAATATCCTAAAATATTAAGTGCGTAATTCACATAACTGAAATGATCTGAAACCTGGAACTTGCTTGCACTGAAATTTCTGCAGCTTCGAATTTTTTTAGGCAAACTCATGCTTTCGCGGCAGGCCCCTGTCTTTTTACCTCGGGTGTGTCCAGCAGGTCTCGACTGTGTTGAGTGAGATCTGCAACTGCTGCGCCTTCAGCAGCACTGGCGTCGTCAGGGAGGTGGTGGGTAGGGGTAGTGGGAGCGGTGGAGTACACAGAGGGCGTCGGTGGGGTACAGGAGGACCCTAGGCTGTGGCTGTCCTTTGGAACGTTCGGCTCGGACCGTCTCCGCCACATGCTG
This sequence comes from Trinorchestia longiramus, assembly GCA_006783055.1. Lineage (NCBI taxonomy): Eukaryota > Metazoa > Arthropoda > Malacostraca > Amphipoda > Talitridae > Trinorchestia > Trinorchestia longiramus. Next base: position 63,856 of record VCRD01000935.1, read on the forward strand.
AGACGTAACTGTGTGGGAGAATGTTGAATAAAATACGAGTTTGTTATAAGGTTAGTTGAGTTTTAATACGGTATAAAATGAAACAAACAAAAAATACACAAACAGGCTTCATAAAATTTTCAACAATTTTTTCACTTATCGAAATTTTTCAAGTTCAAGCTTTGTCCATTCATGCAAAAGTACAATCTATTCTTATTTCACGTTGCGCGAAAAACAGGAAAAATTTCTGAATTCCTAGTGTATTAAGTCTCAGCTCTTCTGATGTATTCAAATATTAAGTATAGAATGACCTCTTTTTCTATTACTATACTTTCTTACGGAGGCGTCAACTGGGAAAACGTAATCACTTAATGTTCACTTAAAGTCACAGAACTTATTTCTTGGAAATATAAGGCCATAATTAATTTTTTTTTTGTAAAGTACATCAACCTAAAAACTGAAGAAGAAATTGAATTAGCGGGAGTTGTGAAAATAATTTAATTCTACACAACACAATCAAAAATATGGTGCGCATATTTTAGTGCGACCTGCCGAGGCGAAAAGAAATAATACCTTACAACTGCATAACAGCATCAGCACTGTACGAGCGACAATTCTTTCCCCACCGAGCGTACAGCTCCAGTCAGGCATGAGTGAGTGTATAAGCACGAGTAGCTAAACGCACCGTTGGAATTGTGAACTGCACAGTTCTACCAAAGGATTTTCGCTTTCTTTTCGGAAAAATAGGGTTGGCCACTAACATTTAGCACAAGTATTATATTATATAATGTACAACCATAGAGAATTTTTTAAGAAAGACTCCTCACAGTGAATACAACTGATTGAAAACAGCGAAATACTACAGTTGCGCTAAGTCTATATATGCACGAGACGCCGGCGACTTGGTTTCAAGAAATACATTCATAAGCTCTCACAAAAAATAGAAGCCATAGAATGATTTGGCTGTGAAAGACTATAAGGCATGATAAATTTTTTAACCGTTTCGAAAGACGCATTCTAAGTTGTTGGCGGAATACAACTGAGAAAGTTAGCGACCATCTCACCTTTGGTTTATCAGAAAGCGGCAGCAGAGAACGCTGTGTGTCGTCATCGTCTTCAGTGTCTCGGCCGCGAGAGGCGCTTCGACTTCTACCACTCTGCGCATGAATCATTGAGTAAGGAATGCGACTACTTTTTTCAACTATACACTAGGATAAAATTTTGTACGATCTCTAAATGCACTGAAAATATCAACATAAGAAAATAAGATTCTACAATAAACACTAAATATTTCAAATTTTATTCAAAGGTCAATCATCCAGCAGGTGTTTCACTGGTATTTCTTTCTGGAATGAAAAGGTGAATTCTACTCCACATAAAAAAATAGTTCAAAATGATGAAAAATGCTATTCTATTTCGACTCTTACGACAAAAGTAATAATCGGATGATAAAAATAGATTATATTAATTTAAAATTAAGAAAACAAAAAACCCTAAAAAAGTAATCGGTTTTTGATTTTATAACGGTTGCGGCCATCAATGATATGAAAACTATTTATAAACGAAAGGGGTCTTACCTCTACAGAATCTTTGCTTAGTCGTCTGAGTCTGAGTCTAGCACCTCCGGAGGTTGGCGTTGAGGGAACCTCAGAAGCGCGACGTCCTCTTCTCCTCTTCTGGAGGTACTCGGGTCCCGAGCATGCAACTTGACGACGGCCACCCGAAGATCCGGACAAAGGAAGCACCTCTGGAGGTTGCATTATGCAATAAAACAGTAATGGTCCATTCAATAAAGTTCTGCGCGGTTATGAAATGACATCTTAATACAATACGTGGATAAATATAGCTGAAGTTTCACTTGCTAGTTATAGACGAAATTATTTGGATATTTTTGCATATTGTCCGGCGAACTCGTTACTACTCACGAGACACACTGCATAAAAAAGTGACCTACTGCCAAGAAGCACAAAATACTATTTTATGACCTAATAAGTCTGAATTTTTCTGTCAAGATGCTTTTAAAAATAACAGTTAGGAAAATTAAATTTGACGAGTTACATCGCAGTACGGCAATGAACGTTACCTTACTCGAATGTTTTCTTAAAAGCCAAGTAAGCACATACTGACACTTACCGTCTTGTTTAGCTCGCCCCAATTCCATCACGAGCTGCCGTGCGTGAGGCGGAATCTCTGCACTGTAATTTTCAAGGATGAGCCGCTTCAGCTGCTGCGTCCACTCGTGTTTGTGCTCTCGGTTACGAGCCTGCACATGAGAATAATGCAAACGTATATTCATTTAGTATTTTACGATATCGACTGCAAAAATAAAAAATAATATTCACAAAGAATAAGAACCTATTATATTTTGTAAGAATGCAGCTGATGGCTAAAAAAATAAACCAGTATCTTCAGCGTCTCTCTGCTCTAACTTTAATTCAGCTTCGTTCGAGCAGTGTTTACCGCCGTGTTCTCATAAGCCAAGACGTAGAAAGGAAGAAAATACAGTACACATTCACATAAAGCTTACCTGAAGGGTGTACTGCAAGCGAGGGTTGTCGAACGGGATGACCTGGAAGCAAAGTGGTTCTCGGGGGATGCTCTCAATAAGCATCAGGTTGGAACACTGCAGGCAAAGCGGAGATCAACAAGTCAATACAATGGAGAAAATTGTGCAACGAACAAAAGCCTGACTAAAAGAAAAAATGAGTATGGACTTAGATGGTTATTGCTATGTTAAGTTATATTTTCTTCTGGGAAATCAAATGAGAAGGTTAACGAACATTGTCTAACCAATATGGAGTTACAAGATGCAAATGTTTTAATTGACGCCATGTACTAACCATGATGTGTGTCTTGTACATTAGAATGTTTTCAACTTTCTTTTTGCAGATTAAAAGCATCTTGGAAAATAGAAACACATGACGGATGCCCTTCGCTGATACAATTCTGAATGTGCCTTCTGCAGCGAGCTCTCCAAATGTTGTAAGGTCTGCACCCTGGAGGGAAGAATACGAAATTATAAGAATAAATAGAAAACAAAAGTTAGACTCTGATAGTATTAGCTAACATGTAATCAGACACTATCAATTTTATTTCCTGAACAATAATTCTTTTCCGTGTCTCCACTAGGGTTTACATTACCCCAAAAAATTTAGCACACAGTACATTGACGATCATAAAAACTATACTCATACATAGCCTACGTGCAATGAGCACTACGCAGGGCAGCAGAGCCCACCTGCCAGCCGTAGAGGAGGCTCTGTATCTCCTGCACTCTGACACAGTGCTCGTGTTTGCGCTTCATGTCGTTGATGTGGTGCGCCATGCCAGTCATAGCATTGCGGGCGTTCAGTATCACGTTGTACCTGAAAAATTTAAATATATTTGAATATTTCTACAAAAATCTTATGGTTGGAATATTTTTGCAAAATTTACCGACACTAATGCCTCACAAAAAGGATCAGCCGTTAGGGGTTCTATCTTTAAGTCTATGACTCTCGCTGTTGCAGTACACGCAGCAGTAGTTGTGGATCCTCTTCTATTCGAAATCCTACCTTCGTATCAAAAAAGACCATTCTCCCAACTTGATAGAAAATACTAATGAGCCCAAAATTTTCCTACCGATTATAAGCAAAGGTATTATAAAATAAATGAAGAAGCTTTAAAAAATGTGGAAAGTGAAAAAAGTTGAACAAAGGCTATGGCAACTGGAGAAAGTGACAAAATGATTTTGAATTTTAATTTTTTTCTCGATAAACTGAAAGATAAATTAATCAACACCTAGATTCTCCTCAGGAGTGAAATTGTAAACAAAAGTTCTTGAGTTCTGACAATATTATAGAAATTCAGATGCTGGAAAACTCTTAAAAATGTCAACATAATTGTGAGCATCTTATTTCGCCTTATAATTTAGTTTAATTGCTGCATAATTCGTATCTTGAAAAATAGAACGGGAGAGGTTCGTTGCAATCAAAACTATAAGTCTGATAGTTCATACACACCCATCGACATTGCTTTCCCTGTCGAAGTTCTTCAAAATATTTTCTAGGAGCAGATGATACTTGAGTATACGCTGGACGGGCTTGAGAAGATAGGAACCTAGTGGGAGGGTGTGTCCAAGCGCCTGTTGTCTCTGGCGAAAACACGATGCAGACTCTGTGTTGCTCATCAGTTCCGTCAACAGCGACACAGTCCTGAGCACGAGGCCAATTATAACCAACTCAATACATCATTAATCAGAAAATGCTAGCGAGAAACAAGCTCGCCCATTCCCCACGTAACGTATTAAATAGTTTTTCAATTAAAATGTTTGTCCTATCCTATGCCCCGTGTATTGAATGCATCATACGAGAACAAATTAAACAGCCCGCAGACATACTTCGTGAATTACCATAAAACATAGAGCAGAACATTTCGAGTTTGGAAATGAACTCGTTGCCATTTTTCTCCATATTTAGATTCTTGAATGGATTCGAGGTAGAAAATTAAGGACGAGAATGAAAAATGAACTTTTCATTAGAATTATTTCAAGTAATTACACTCCATAAGTAACATCAAAACTCATTTATTTCAAAAGAATGGGACCAGCAAGTTTTATATTAGAAGTCTGCGAGTCATAACAAATCGGCGAAGAAACTATCGATGAGCTGTCTCAGCCAATGTGGTTGAACTCCCTGATATCGGAGCTCTACGCACTAGGTGCTCAAAGCTCCTAGTGCTCAAATAACCGATTTTTACGAGCTAATATAACCATTCGGTAGAACTGGTCAAAATAATTTCAATTCTGACATTGGTTCAGGCTAATAAAAAATCAATCCTTAGTGACGTGGGAAAAACCGAATGGTATGTACTCATTGTAAATCTGACCTAGGATAGTGCGTGCAGTACTGGGTGTATATGGAGAAACCAGCGTTGTTCCTGACGAAGATTCGAGCCAGCATGACAGGATCCACTCCGCACCACTGCAATTCCCGTAACAGCAGTCTGTTCGGTGTCAGATTTAAAATGAATTCAAATAGAATAAATATTTTCTATACAAAGACAACTAAACGCGTAACTAAGTAGATTCGTGATGGCTTTCATGTTTAAATTTCATTAAGATGTATTACATTCATATAAAAATGTAAATTTATTGTAGGAACAAAACTAAAGCGACACCGATTATCAAAATAATGTTATGTAAATACCAAAATTCATATTAAAAAAATATAAATTTTCAGAATTGTTCCGTCATCAGTACAGATTATGGATGAAAAAAAAAATTGGCATGGTGAAGATAGAGTAATAAATAAAAACGGAAGCTGTTATAAAATGGAGAGCACAAAATTCATACGGATGATATTGTGAAGTGAATGAACACATTTGTGTTTCGCCAAGAGGTTTCAATTTTTGAATGGTTATAAATTAAAAATTCTAAAGACATGTCCATCGCTGATATTAGTCAAATATTTTAAAATATTTCAGAACTAAAGGGTTAACGCCTAAGCCGAGATATCTAAACGATTCGTTTAATTCTTAACAAAGCGGGTAATTCAATCAACATGTTCTAAGAATCGAAAAATAGCAAGTAGAAATCGTACGATAAGTGGAGCGAACAAAGTAAAATAATACTCCTAACGTCGAGATCGTAGAGTACCGGTGAAAAATCAATATTTAAAGTATAATAGTGTAACAGAACAACATTCCACAAAAGCAAACTTAACTTCGATTTCTCGCTGGTTAAGAATTAACTCCTCGAGTATTTCACCATGAATGTTCACCTGTTGAAATCGTGTATCTCGGTGAGGTTGGAGAAGAGCTCGGTAGCCTGGAGAGGGGACACACCACTGTCCTCACCTCGCAGCCACGGCTCCAGATAACCCTGGATCACAAAAATGCAACTTTATCATTTTCAAATCATTTCAAAAATGTTTTTCAAGCTGTTGAATATAGTGAATGAAGTCACCGAAGGCTTTGAACTAAATAAATTACTGGTTAGCTTTTCTTAAAATTCGAATGCCGTTTCCATTTTCAAATGAGAAATCGCAATGCTTCAGTAGGTGGAAGAACTCAATGACACCACTGTATGTGCTCAACTATCAGTTATCCAGGTTGAGTTACAGCTGTAACTCGATCAGTATTGTATGCGTAAGGATATCCTTCTATCCGAAGTAACTCTGGCTAACCAAGTACCTAAAAATACGTAAATAAAACTTCAAAAAAAAATGCACGCATGGCAAGAGTATGAAGTGCGCAAACAATCTGAATAATTTTTTTTAGTGATGACACAAAGATATAAAATTGTTTAAATTTTCAATTTAGTGTAAATCGTGTTCAGTCTGAGCGATTGACAAGAGGACACGATTCTATCGTACAGACCATCAGGTGGGGCTAATAAGAACATTCCTCTACACAAGAGATAATGTCTAATTAAACATGATTGACAGACCTACCGATTTCCTTGAGCGTCCAGTTATTTTTTGGAGGAAAAAGTAGTAGTAGGAAGCATTGTAAAGCTTGATATGATTGTCATAACCTAGTAGACCCCCATTAATGAAACTCGGCCGTGATATACGAGCCCACTTGGCATCTCGGCGTCATTCGCTCGCACACACACGCTAGGCTTAACAATAAAATCAGATAACACGCAGGCCGCAGCGTACTGGGCAGCTCTACCCAAATATAATAGAACCAAGGGATGCCTATCCCCTCCTCACGGCTGACTGATGACTCAAACAAGCTCAGTTGAAGGCAATAAAATTGTTCGGACAAGAAACAGACTGAACTCGATCTTGATTCAATCGAGTCCAAAGATTGACAACAAAGGCACACTGAACTGTTCTTAATTAACGTTTTACAATGTAGATTTACATTCATTTAAACTTCATAGTCATGATAAACATGGTCGTTTGTAGTAAGGAAAGAGAATTTTTCCTGGCAAATAATTAAAATTATATTACCGAAAATGACAGGAAAGCATAAACAATGTATAAGATGAAATGAGATGAATCTCGTAGTTATTTTCATATCAGTTTTCAAAACTACCGCAAAACAAACCTGTCTGCTAAGACATTGTTGATATATGAAAATATTCAATGGAAATATTGAACGAAAAGAGAGCTCTGAATCAAGGCTTTCACATCAGGGAGAAAGAAGCATTTTGCCACCCACCAACTCGTGTCAGGGGTCAATTCCGTGCCCCTTGCATTAGCGCGCAGTTCAATGGGCCAAACGGCTCGTTCCTATTGCCTTATTCTATTCTATGGCACAGTTCATTATTCACAGAACTTTTAATGCGATGCTGCTCCTATAACGGTTCCCCTTCGAACTACATAGCTTTCGCCTTCTGTTTCCTGTCCACAACAATGAACGGATTAAGGTGACAGGCTAGCCAATGAGCTCTTCTCCTATTATATACTTGTCATCAGGTCACGACTCGTAGGCAAAGAAGAATTTGATGAAGCGCTTCATTTCGTACTTTTTAGGCTGTGTTTGACGTCTCCTACGAATTAAAATGTCAATATAAAGATGCCGCAACTCCGAAGCAGTCATTTTTCAGCCAGACATCTCAAAGGTTTTAAATTTTAGGAGATAATATCTTCCCGTTGATCAAGCTTCTTTACGTTACCGCACTATGGAAACACTTGATGCGGACTAGCACAAAAAAATAATTGTCATAATTTGGCAGCAGAACTCCTTGAGAATGAAATGCATCAGTTTACCAAAATTACTTAATAGTACTGGAGTGTCCGAGTCATAGATCATTCCTTCAGATAAAGATCGCACTTTCAAGTTTGGTCATGCACATCAGGTAAAGCAGCGACTACGACCTCTATGACGTATTGCTGCTGTGTCTCCTGTTCACCTGCTCAATTATGGCAGATGTAAGTGCAAAGGACCATAGCTTGGCAAGTAAGACAAGTAAACATTCATCAGCAGGCGAAACGGAGGTATTGACGGTTATAAACAACTATGAATTAGAAGGCGCATATTCGGCGAGTGTGGCTTCAAAGATTTGGCCAAATTGGCGTCATGTGTGCATATGGAGTAACAAAGACAGCTCAGAAGCGCGTCTGCCTCACAATGCACCGTTGAGTGAGGCCACACAGAGGACCTCTCATGGCACTCTATTCCCCGAGGGCGTAAAGACCACGGCAGTTCCCTACCCACCTCCAGAGCCAGAGCGCTACGGAGCTGCCGTAACGTCAAGGACACCCAAGCAACCCTGAGCGAGTCCTTCCACGCTCGCTGCCCTCAAGGCATTTCAAACGCCACACACACTCACCATTTAATGTTTGCCTCTTTAATTATGCTGATTCAGGTCTTTTATTTTAATTTTCTCCCGATTCGACATGGTTCAAAAGTCATGGTTGATGACCTACAATTGTGCTGAAACATCTGATCAGTGTACTTTCAAACGTTAGAAGTAACTCCCTTGTCTGGGAAGCATCCCATCATTCTGATGAAACGAATATTTATGAAGCAAAGCTTTCTTTAATTTTATAACTCTATTCAGAGTAATATGAAGAAAAACGTTAATTACATTGCGTTTAAAATAATAATTATGCGTTGTATAGGACGTAATACTGAACATTTGTAGTTTGCTACCGTAAAAGCTAGAAAGGTACTTCAGCAATGGCAGTGTGTATCCAAAAGAAATAAACTAAGGACTAGTGTACAGCAAGCTACAGTCTTGAAACCTCAAGTGTAGAATTTCTGTTGCACGCTACGTCGGTCTTCTCTACAAAGTGAGAAAAAATCAGGGTTTTCCTAACTTAAAAAAGAAATCCTACAACAAACTCGATCAATAAACTTTGCTGACTTTGCAATGAGTAGCTAGAGGGACCTCGGGAGAACAGAAACTCGAGATCTACTGACGAAGACAGACCCTGTGCTTTACCTCTCCTAAATACAGCTCAATAAATTATATCTTTACAATAATTCTCAATGGCAGAAAGGTGGTCGAAGACTAGTCAGATCATTCACAAAATCATTAAGTTTGTTATGTGAGAGTATACGAGCACAATGACGGACACAAGTACAGGCCCTTAGCACAAAAGCCTGCAGTGCTGTACAATTCAGGACTATGACAGTGCTTGGAGAAAAGTAACTTTGAGGTCAGACATGGAACCCAAGCAACAGAGATGCCTTTCAAGAAAGGAAGCTAGGGACTCATAATAAGCGTTGCTGAATAAGTCGTGGTGGTGACGGTGGTGGTCTAAAAGGCATGGCGCCGACCAGGCCAAATCAGGCAGAGCGTGTTTACTGGTCTTCCAACCAACACCATCAAGTTTGCTGCTCATCCTCCATTGATCGCGAGATCGAATGCAGTCCCAGATTGTGTATCAGCACTACTCTCAACTGACAAGAATACACACAGAATTGCAGGCAGCGGCGCCAAGAGGTCGCCACTTTCAATACACGCGTGGCATTGAAGAAGACCGCTCGGGTCAGACGCATTCATGTGGTGCGCCTGTAGTAATTCAAACGTTCCTACTCTCCAACAACAGTGATGAACAAACCGTGAATTATGCCTTTTGCTTCCAATCAACTTAGCTTCACTGAACTTTGATGACCTTAATCCCTTCAGACATGTTCTCAAAAGCAGCTTAAAACTTTCTAAACACTGAAACAAACAAGAACATAAATGCAGTTACATAAACAGATTGTAATCGAAAAAATATCAGTACTATGTATACACGCGAAATATAAGCATTATACTCGTAGTGGCATCTATATTTCTCCTCTTGTGTCATCTGATAAGCCTACAGTCGACATCATCAGCACGAGTTAGACATAAATTACAGATCATCAGACGTGACACATGAACAAGCTTCAGCGTTATGACGACAACGCTAGGTATCAAAACAAACAGAATGCAAGACACGTACTAGTAGTAGTGGGAATAACAGGTAGGAGACAATCCCTCGATAAAAGCACAGCAGTCGCCAGCTGAACTAATCCGCTCAGCTCTGTGACGCCACATAAATAAAAGAGGCTGATTTCGCCTAACTCAACATAAGAAGGGAAGAAATTGTCTCGATACCTGGCAAAAACATGAACTGTGTAACATTTCATCAGCAGTCCGTGTTAAAAATTCATCTTCATGTCCCTTTATGAAATTAATTAAAACCTTTCTGAATTGTAGTCAGTTTTGAAATTAATAAACATTGTACAATTACTGTATGAAAAAAAATTACGGCACTGAAAACAACATAAATGTAGAATATGAGTCATATATTATACATAGGATCATAGAGAACTAAAATTAAATTCTCTGAAACTTTTGTAGTCTGAATGAAATACAAACAAAACCATGTCAAAAAAATAAACAGCTATTTTGCTAAGAAAAATGACATAGCTGCCAGAGGCACACTTACAGGCTCTACTCCTGCCTATATAGTGATAGTTGGCACGCGCTGTATAATGACAGTAATATCAAGAACTCTACAGGGCCAGAACATACTGCGGAACTTTGTATTCACGATTTGGAAATTCAGCATGCAAGCTATTAGAACATTGTAAGCCATAACTGAATGTTTTATACAACTGTGTTGACACTCTAAGCAACAGAACATCATTCTTTTACGCGACCTTCCTACTTCAGGAACCAGTAATTATAATTGCACGAACCCATTCCGAAGAATAAATGATGACTAAAACAAACTTTTTGTTCAACTCTTTGCATAGTATTAAGGAAAACGCTCACATTTTTCGAAGTACGGAAGCACTTGATCACTTTTCACACTCTTATAATTTCCTGTGATTTACAACACGATAATGAATGGTTAATGATATAATTCCTTTCAACTTTTAATTAAATTCAAACCAACATCGAAGGAAAAAACGGCCGGTTTTTATACCAGGAGTACACGGAGATGCACGTGCGATAGGATGTAAAAAGGATAGGGCAAGCATGTGGGACTCTAGAGACGGAGGCAGAACCACGCACCTCATTAGGAATGCAAGGCACGCTGCAACAGCGGCCCGTGCACAGACGGCCCTGTACAGCAGAGTCAGCGGCTCAATGCACCTTCATTCGAATTTACTTCACTCACTCGAAATAGTGCTATGTCTAGCACCCAGCAAGCATGAATATAGCGCTACCCGTTTGTTATCGGTACACTCAATACCCACTGACGCACTTTAGGATTTTACATGATTTAGTCAAGCTTTTTTATTTTGAGTGGAATTAACGGGTAAAGATCTGAAAACGATAACCATGCATTGAATGTAGGAAAATATTTTAAAAAATTGGAGAAGTTTAAGATTACACCCGATGAGACTCTGTGTGAATTTTTCTTGAAAAAACGGATACTGAGTACATTTGCAACTGTCCACAAAGCAGTCATTTTTAGCTCAGAAATAGCCCAAGATATAAATATATAATCAGAACCAGCTAAACTAATAAGAAAAAATCAGAAAACGTGTTCCATATAGAGCTATCGTCAGCTCAATGCACTCAGGCGCGCCAAAGTGAGCCACACTACTCAAACTCGTTTCAGCTCATGAGGCACCAGAAAATCTCTTACTCCGTAACACCTGCTCTCAGAAACATCCACTAATTTGCTCAGTATACAAAAAGATCGGTGTCCAGTTGTGTCGAAGTCAAGATCTAACAGTGAATATAATGTTTTTTTAACTCCCACAGTTAGCATGACGTTTTACCTCTCGTAAATTAGTTTATGCAGATGTTGGTACAAGACTAGAAAGTATGACCCTCTGTTGGTGGCTACCTGCGTGTAGTAGGTTTGTCTACAGTCCAAGTTTGTGCTTACTATTCCGAGGCTTACACCATATCAATGATGAACCCTGATGCAGAAGAAAATGAGGATTCTCAAACTATATTGACAGCTATCAAAATTTTGACAGGTTCCAATATCATTCAATGATTAGCACCAATACTTGCACCAACCTTGAAACACAATAAACGTGTGCTTCAAATATACGGATACATTCATATTATTAAATTCAGCTTTATATTAAAGATGAAAATTGATTCAATTGTTTTCACTATTCGTGAATTACAGCTTCAAAAATTATATGAAACAAAGCTTACGGGCTGCTATCAATAGCTGTAATCTTTAAAATTTCAAAATCACATTCTAATGGTAAAATAAATGAACTTTTTCTAACGTAGTTAGGGTAAAATGTCTAAAAAGTTGTTTTAGTAGTTTCTGTCTTTTTTTACCTTGGAATGCATTATACAAAAGAGGATTTGAAAAAAAAAACATTTGTAACGTTAACGAATATATATCTCTATATCTATCTATATCTATATATCTATATCTATATATATATTTCGGAACGCACTTCCGAATGCCGCAATATCAGCAATAGTCCCTACATTTATAATTCATATATTTGTCTCAAAGTTAATATATCAAAATGAAAAAAGATCATGGGTCATTTAACTTTGTGCGCTAACAAAGAAAAAAGTTAAAATTTAATATCTCATGAAAGAGCCATCCATGTTCAGTTGAAACACTAATACTTGAACGGTTTATAACTTTAAAAATTTCCACACATATATTTGTACTTGATGTTAATGAAGTAACACAAATTGAAGCCTCAGAGACGAGATCTAAGAAAATCGAGGTCACCCCGATGAAACAACAAGTACAAATCGACAACACGACCAAAGCGATCTCACGAGCGTGTCAGTGAGGGACGCCTACATCACCACGGCAAGTGCCACTACCACCTACTTGGCTGGCGTAAATCGTCTTCAGTATTAACACTAGCTTACACAAACACAATTAACTCCATCTCGCTCTAAAATTTCATCAGAATTGATGTGCTACTAGTAGTCATCATTTATACTCGAATATCAGGAAAACGTGTGTGCTGGCAGCTCAAGGAAAATGGATATCTATGCTACCCAATGACAGACGGAAAATCGTACAAAATTTAAATTAGTATGAAAGATTCTTTAGAATAAAGAACAAAGAAATGTACATGGATTTCATAATTTGATTTAATATTACCTTTGTATAATTTTAGTCCCATTCGTACACAGGACGAGGACCATACTACTACGGTCTGTATAGGGCATGCACTTTACATGAAAAGATGACGTTGACTAAAGTGATATTCTATAATTAAATCCTTGTAACTTTCTCGTGCCATGAAACACATACCTTTTTCTTTATCGATAACTTCTCTATTATACATACATACGATCACAAATGTTACATTCATTCCCAAAATATCTTACCTCAATGACATGCAAACTACTGCAGGTACGAGAAGCAGCGAAGGGTAAAAATAGCTAATAAAATGATAGCGAGCGTCGATGGCCCAAACACAGTTGATTACACGACTCAAAACAAGTGAAGTTAAAATTGTACAAAAACTTTTTTAATCTAGTGAGCAAACGTCAGGACATGCCACAGTATGATATATGGTAGATTGAAAGCGCTCACCTGAATGACCTCCATGAGGCCATGCACATACGAAGCTTCAGTGTCGAGAACCTCCATGACGAGCAGATCCATATGTGAGAGGGGTTTCCCCTCATCATAGGCAGGGTGATGGAGGTGGTGCCGCTGAAGCAGGTGATGAGGATATTGATGGTGGTGGCTGGCGGCGGTGGTGGGAGCCGTGGTGGCGGCTGGGGCAGCCGCCAGCGCCGCTAAGCCGTGACACTGAGCCACACCGCTGTCGCACGAACCTGACCCAACCACAGACTTGAGTTACGGCACAAAGCAGAGGATAGAAGAAGGCATGTAATTACCCTCGTATATTGGTAGCAGTATAAAAAATAAAACACACAACTCATTCTCCATATGAATTGAAAGCTTCTCTTTTCGGTCAAGTCACGCAAACCAATCAAACCCTTCAATGAACAGAATACTATAACATATTACGCAGCGAAACTCCAACAAAGTCAGGTTATGATAGAACCAGCACCCACAAGAAAACTTAAAACTCGATTCTGATGCTACAAGAATGTTCCATTCGAAAGTAGTCTCAATTTAAAAAGGTCATGATAATTTCGAGATATACTGAAATTCTACAAAAACACTAACAGATCTAACATATATTTGGACAAGGCAGTACAAGGTTACTTCGACGCAGATGGTCTCACTTTATGGGTTATAATAAGACCAGCAGAAAAGAAGGCGTTGGTCTATTTTCCACAGTCGTGCAATTCGTGCGTTGTTCGGCACATCGCTCCTCGTAAACAATTTGATAACAAAGTCGGGCTGACCTCCGAAAAGAAAGAAGCCTTCCAGAGATCATATCGCCAGGCTAGGGTGCAGGAGAAGCAGCGGCGACAGGAGCAGAGCGTGTCTGAAGATCGACTGCTTCTTCATTTGGGGAGCATGATGCTTATCTTTGAAGTTGTGTACAAATTAACTTTCTTTTGACTTCATGTTTCATAGAGCATAGGATCGTAACTGGAGAGAGATGGAACTGTTTTTAGAATAAAGTTTTTTCGTCTTTCATACAGAGTTAGGAATGCTCTTTAAGTTATCTTGGAATTTCAGCAGGGAAGTAACATTCTGACTTAACGAAATTATGCAAAGAAGAAATTTCCCGAACTCATGGTCTAATAGGAAACATTTAAGCGTAACACAATATTTTGATTAACTATAACAGTTTGTTTAGTTTCATTGCAGAGTTTTAGAAGACCACCACGCTACCCAGACAAAAGCAGTTAATTGCCCCCACTCTCCTGTGCTGCGGTAGGTGTTCTTAGTCGTGCAAGTCGACCACTTATACACAGGATACACATAGAAGATACTTCAGGGTTGACCGACCAACACAGGCGCCAGCGCCGCCATTACGACTTCTGCACGCCGACAGGGAACAGCATCAGAGCGGCGAGATTAGTTTCTTTGACCTTTCGCCAGCTGAGTTTTCATACCGAAATTTTCGAAGAAACTACATAAGATGATCAAAGGTAACGACTGAACACTCGCATACATAATTTGGTATTCATCATAAATTCGTTAATTTGAAAAAGTCCGATTACGATGCTTCTTAGCAAGGGCAACATAGACGGGATAACAACGAACAATTTCCAAGAAAAAATTTGTGAACGATAAGCTCGTATCGAAATAAAGCTTGTATGATCTCCTTGAGTTATACCAAAATGGACACTGTAGCGAGACGCACAGCGCGTATACAAAAATTTTGTTTGCAATTACGGAACATATTCATATATCCGCTACTCTAACTGATGTAGCCATTCTAGTTGGTGCAACTATTCTAAATGATGCAGCAACTTTCGCTTAGGCCAAAAAGTGCAACGTAGTCTGAGTACTATCAAAGGTTTGGAAAATTTGTTGGACAAGAAAGTATCAGCCAGAAACTACACTTACACGTGAACACAGAGAATTGATTTTTTTTATAAGTGCTCGAGGTACTCTTCGGTAATTTATGATTGTTTAGTTCAAATATGGGCTTTGTTAAGAAGACATGGTTTTAGATGCTTGTGTCTCATAAAACTTATAATTTCATTCATCAGACATACTGATGAAACAAAGAAGCGTCACCTAGTTTTGAGCTGCAAGACAAAAAAGAGGCCAATGTACAAACGGTAGCCTTTTTTCACCTATTCAATCGCTCATCACATAAATAAGGACAAATACCAATACATTTTCATTATAAATCGGTTGAAGAGATAAAGAAACAGAGTCAAGGATTGACACGTTAACTACAATGCAAAGCAACAAGGATTGAAAACAGCCAGCAAGTTGAAGAAAATAAAAATTTGATTAATATATTTATCCCGTATTTTAAATACCGAGTAACAGAATAAACCCTATCTCTGCTCATTTTATCGAGAAGTAGATGATAAACTGAATCCGATTAACGACGGTAGTCGGACGAATCGCAATCATATAGCACCGAGAAACATCTGTGAAGATATGACAGAGCGAGCAAGGACAGACGCTCGTGCGAGATATCATTCACTTGAGATATGTTGACGGACCGAAGACAGAGGGAATGAAGAGGGAAAATCAGACCTGCCAATAATGATGATAGTAGACTCGCAACACACTCTCACTCATGATACGGCATGAGCGATGTGTCACCAGGGACTATCCAGTAAAGCAGATGCTCAGAAGTACGCGGACGTAATTCATCTGTTCGCCTCAGTCGGTTCAGGAGAAAAGATTCTTGTCTTAAACAAATAGAGCCTTCTTTTATTATGAAGTTTTTGAAAACAGCGTGCTCTTGGAGAGTGAAACATGAAGTCTACTTACATTTACAATTTTTCGATTGAAAATGAACGCAAAAACTAATGACGCTACTCAAATAAAATATGCAGTTTCGGGAGCACAAAATGCAAACTGAGCGAAAAAAGTACGTGATAAGAAAAGTTCGCAGAAAAATTAAAAATTTTACTTTTTTTGAGAACATGCTTGAAAAAAGTAGAACTGAACGCGCAACCTCCAAGCATATATGATGGTAGTATTCAATTGAGTTGATGACAGTTGTTGTCAACCAGCATCAATACCACCAAGTGAGCTTTCGAGAAAGCTAAAAAAACGCGTCTAGGAATTATACAGAAAGGTGTTGTCAAACGATCGCTTCTGAGAAAGGTTTAGAAACACACAAGCAATGCGGCGCCACTCCGACAAAAGGGGCACAGAAAAAAATGACGAAGAAGGACGTAACTAGTAATTTTCACACGCTGATTTCTGTTCACTGCCCGCCGCTGTGCGTCTGACGCTTGACGGGCCATGCGAAGCCTCGTAAGAGGCAGACGTTAGTTGTAGTCAAGACGAAGACAACAATTCTTTGAATTCGCAGGAGTATAATTGCACTTAATACACAGTCTCTTTCAAATTTAATCCATTAAAAATTTGAATCACTAGCAATCATACAAACTATGATTTAGGACGACAGGTGTGATAAATATTACGTGTTCAGAAAGCATGTTACGGAAATCGCGGAAATCAAAATGTAAATTTTACCAAGTAAAAAGATATAGAACCTAGATTGAACCCCAACTTAGAATTAAAAAAACAACAAGATATAAAACATAGATCGCATAACGTGCCATTTTATGGTTTAAAGTAAGTTCTGTTCCACGAAGCAGACCTATGCAAGCGCTGTTTCACTAATAGTTTCCACGAAACACAAGGTCAAGCAACGATAGGCGCCATCTTCTGTATAAAATTAATGTTATGCCCCTACATTATTGAACGAAACATGAGCCAAGATTATCAGAACTCAGTAGTTTCTTTCCACATAAATACAGGATTATTGCATTATGGGGATTCGTGTTCTTTTATATATGAAAACAGTGCGCTCTCGGAAACTATAAAATTGATACAAGTATTTAATGAGAAAGACATGCTTTCACAACAAATGGTATACGGCTTCTTTACTGAGAACAAATGCAACAATAGACGAAATTTACGAATCATACATTTTTTAATAAGTTCCGAATAAAATATTGCATCATTTTATAAAAATTCTGTATTTTAGAATTGATGGTACGGAATTTAAATTGTATAAAGACTGTAGTCAGGACAAATTTCGATCCTTAAAATTTGTCTTTTTGAAGCACGTTAAGACATGAAAATGTTGAACGGATGCAACGACTGAAGTCAAGACGCTTTCGTAGGTTATCAGTCACAGGGCAACACATTGGGGTCGCTTCTTTGATCGACAAGAGAAACCAAAACGTAAAACTAGGAGGCTAACCAACAGAAACAAATGCAGCTAAAAATTAAAATTTCCATTAGTTCTTGGACAATCTTTAAGCAATAAGGAAAAACTTGAAGCTACGTGATCGAGCACAAACAAGCTCCAAATTTCCTCCTAGTGGAGTAGTAATACGGACTGTTCTACAACAGCTCATATCATGAAATGTGCTGAACTTATAAATAATTATCACTGTTGCCAGGTAACATGCATATTGTTGATATTTTTCCCAACATTTTTTTCATGAATGTGGTTGGAACTGCCCTCGATGTTGACAGCGGGTAGAATGAAATTCTTGGAAAGCAAAATACTTATTTATTTCTGCAATTTAAAGGGATAAATTAAGCAATTTTATTCGAAATTGGCATTACTGTCAAGGTCCCACACTTCAAAAAGTTTCGAAAGGTTTAAAGGGCGCGTATAGGTTCAGATAATTTATACCAATAATTTTCAACTCGATTTGCTATAAGCATGTTAATGGCACAAATAAGTCATAGTGTCGTACTCAGTAGACAAATGACATTTCGAAAAACCTGTATTGAGAGGTAGTCAGAGGGAGGGAGTACAAGTGGGTTCAAGGGAAAAATTGAACCATGAAATAAAAGATGAACTGTACTATAACATTAACCAGTAAATGTGATAGCTAAATTGACAGTTTTGGCGCTCCGTCAAATTTTGGTGCTTCAGTGAAGTTGAGAAATAATAATTATCGCTGATGAATAATAATAAGCTGAACAATAAAGCAAGAAGAGGACGCGATTACGAAAATGTGTCACTAAAATTTATACAAAAAGCAATGTTGCAGTCAATCATTGTACCACGGAAAGTTATTCGTGAAAATAAATCATATTTACAAAACACTCCAGAATAATTATAAACAGATTTGTGGCCCATCCTTTGAAGTGTTACTAGTAAGAAGATTACTCAACTATTCTCTCGAGTTTTACTAACATCTTGATTTGAAAGGTTCTTAAGAGTAGCGCTGACCTCCTTGAAAAAAAGTATAATTTACGGAATAAAGTACACAGCAAACTCGCACTCAGACGACCACCCTCAATGGAAAGAAACAGTGGAAGAAAATGTCAACCTGGCGGCGACGCAACCAAGCACACAACAGAATTTTGGATTATGAGTTCCTGATGCAGCGGTGGGCTGCACAGATTAGTATGAAGAGCACAAAAAGCTTTAAATGTGATGGACACAGACGCTTGATCATATGTCGACAAAAAAGTACAAACATTAAGGAACTGTCAGTAAAAGAACAAAAATGAAAGTATAATTTAGTCATTTGTACCAGTCAAGAAGTTGAGAAGTATGTTTCTCAAGGCGTTTGATAAAGTCGAGGCCACAAGTAATGGTAGACCTCCAGAAGCAATGGCTGCCGAATAGCATCAGTATTGATGTATAATATTTGTGTAGGGAGATGTTTAGAAATATCTAACTTTATAACGAGGGAACGATGCATCACAAACGTGCAGAGTTCTGTGAAGAAATTGCAGCGACATGTTTTTATAGACCACCGAATAAAATAATTCAAAATTAGTTTACGTAACTTCTTTTGAAAGGAATGAAGTTGGCATGAAACTATCGCATTTAAAAATGCCTTTTTTTAACACAACACTTCATATTTTATCAGTAACAATAATAGAATTTTGCTCCGCTATAGGCAGCAGCTCGACGTTCAACCCAAGTTCGTATGCCTTGACAGAGCGAGGATTGCAGCGTGATCAGGTGCCATACTGCTCAAGTTAAACTCTTGCAAAAACTGATCAGACACATTATTTTCTTAGATGATTGCTTCGCACGCTTGTTGCAAGTAAAAGGTTTTATTCAAGTTTATAGCTTTACTGTCAGAACACGAGGTCTCTCTGTTTAGTAGATTTTCTCGAGCAACAATCGGAGAGAGTACGACGCTTCTTATGGGAGTAATAGCAAAGTTCACACATTAAAATCTTTATTACTGCCTCTTGGCCAGCTGCCTATCTGTGCAGTCCTTGAACTGATTAAGGGCATGCTCTAACAGACGCCATAGAGTAGTCGCGGTAAGGCTTTCAACGAAATACTTCACATAAACAATGGGTAAAAACATATATTATCAGAAGGCACTTAGTCTCTGAACTACCACGGTTCTCACTGAGATATAAGTACGTAAAAAACTTGTTCCACACAATCTGGGACGAGTTTTGAGATAAAGATTATTAGACCATAATAAACGAGATAAATTACTTCAATCATTTTGAGGAAAAATGGACCCTCCCTATTCCAATAAGGAAAGTTCCCTCACATTGCTTAGGTATTAGCTGGTTCACAATAACATTGTTGCAAATAAAATTTTAACAATTGAAGAATTAAATAAATCATTCCCACATCACGGCCAAATGATGTATCGTTATTGGCCATTTTCGATCGTATCGGTTACAGGCTAAAACCTACCTAATAATAAGCTAAAATTTTAACCGAAGTGACAATTTGAAAAAAGTAATTCAAGCTACGTTTGGAATGTTTCTCTTTTCAGGAAAAACTCGTAGAAAACAGGTCTAATATCTGTAAAGACGGTATAAAAATTGACAGGATGATAGGAAGCAATACAAAAAGAAGGAATGATCAGGCTTAAATTCGAGACAAAAAGTTGGGCAGCTGCTGCATGTTGGTGACATTAGAACTCATGCTTCGGATACTTTCACATTATTGTATAGTTGGTGTGCTAATATTAAATTACGAATAAATCATTCATAGAAAACGCTACATTTTGGATCCATAGTTGCATTTTTGTTGAAAATACGATTTTCTGCATGCATATTTATTATAAGTTAAATAGTGAAAACTGCAGATTATATATGACATATATTATATACATAAATTAAATGTGTTTTACCTCCATAATGTCGTTCCGTTTTTTCAACTTTCTTATGGTCCACTAACTTCGCATACCCAGCTGAAATTCCAACCCTGGGAACCACGGATGTACATTCTCATGCGTTGCTATGGTTGACAACATGGACACACACTGTGCTTCTGCCGCAGAAAATACTTCTGAAGTTGAAACAAACTAGCTACAGCGTGATAGTTGTCATCCTCATAGGTCGAAGACCAGTTGGGCTCCACTATGAAGAATCACTGAGTGATGCAGACGGTAAATAACAGGGAATTTTTTTCAAGAGAGCTAATTTCGGGTTCACAAAAACTAGTTTTTCCAAGCCCCACCATATCATTTTCGTCTGGAGGGCAATGCAGGCCTGAGCCTACAAGAGGTTACGTCCCAGTCCTCATTAACCATTGAACGGATGGTTATATTAACAAAAATATTACACAACGCAGTAAGGTTCCTACTATTCTTTTCATTTCCCTCTGATATTTAGGTACACATTTATAATTTGGACGTTTCACAGAAACGTATTCGTGCGCTACCTTAAGATGGCAAATTTAGGCTTAGTGATTTGTGTGGTCGGGAGGATGATGCTGGTAACAAAATTTTGAAATTCATCAAGCTTGATTTTTTAAACGATGGCGTGCAGTAGTTAGTTCGTAGAGCTAAACAAGCTTCACCGCTATTGGTATCGCACCTAAGCAAGTATAAGCTCTGGCTCTGCCTCTGAAATATCCAAGGAACTGGTTGGTCGCACACGCAATGAACCTGACGATTAATTAATGGAATTATCAGTCTAGGCAATGTTATAGTAGGAATCAAATATGTCATCCCTGCCACGCAAATTTAGGGGCACTCATGCTAGAGAATTAAGGGAGACAAAAACAGAGCAGGTGACCGAGGAAAGAGTCATTCTGAGAGGTGCAGACCAGCCGGCAGGTGCGAATACGACGAGGAAGACGCGCGCCAGAGCTGATGAGGAACACGATGCTTGACCGTAAAACCGTCATCGTCACAGGGAAGGTGTCACACTCTTCATGCTATCAAACAAACCATAGTCTTGGTTAATTTTTATTGTATTTTTCGTAAAAAAATCACCGATAATTAGGATATTCTAATTGTACTGAAAATCGAAATAACTCGATACTATTGAATTTTGACAGGAAATAAAACGACGTCTACAGGACGCCATTTTTCTTGTAATCCTAGTTACCAGAATGTGTAAAAGTCTGTACGTAGAAAGCGTTGCGTATAACGTACTCACGGGTTATGTGTAGAACGTATCATTTAACACGATTACAGTTAATTTTAAACACAGAACGCCATCAATTTTCTCGATAATGATCCGTTCCTTCACAAGCACGAACAGCATAAACAGGTATTTCGAAGTTTGCTTGTTTTACAGTCGCAGGAGACTTTCGCGCAAATTTGGTGAGAGCAAATTGACAACAAAGATATCGGAACAGCGCCGTAATTCGCTGCTGTTTGGAATGCGCCGCACTTCAAACATCTCTTCAGCATGCAGAGAAGCAGGCTCAAACACAAAACACCTCAGGAAAATGAAAAAGTTGAATAAAACGAAAAGGATCACAGAAATTGGTTAATGGCGTGAAACGATCGTTGAGTGACAGCAATAACGATCAGGACGAGCTCTCGTCAAGATTAAAGAACAACGCACAAAATTGAACTAATGAATTATCTAGACGTAGTAGCAGAACATTCGCTTCAATAGGAAATTCTGACAATGGAAAATAATTTTAAGTGTCAGATGCAATAATGAAGTGCTTTTTATACACAAGTGTTTGGTTGATTAAGTCTAATGTGCACTTCTAGTTGCACGAACTCAAAGCAAATTCTAAGAAGAATATACAAATTTGTCTCTCAGTAAACCTTTACGAAATAATCCAGGCTAGGTTTTGATAGACGTTTCATTTACGGCACTTTTTAGCCTACCACTACTCACAGTCTCAGCTACTTTTGCTAAACCTTTTGCCCTATTAATGTAGGCCCCTTAAACATTACAACATGTCATTAATGGAAAAATACCTCCCCAATTATGTACTAATTTTGATCAAATTGTGTCTAATTCATTAGGCATGAATGAACAGTCTCGTTGGACACCTAATGATCGCTATTAAAATCTCCACTGAGACCTAATTCGCATGATCAAGACAACAATGAAAAATAAGTACCTCTGAGGTAAAAATAAATCAACGTAGGTTACAGTCGCTGGTGAACACTGAAATATCAGGAAAATACAGGCCTCAAGATAAGGAAATAAGATGGCAACACAGCGGAGGGCTTCAGCCGGACAGACGAGCTGGAGAGCATGAGTAAGAGCGCGTTTGCGGCGAATAGAGCCCCCTTGTGCAGCAGCACTCAGAGCACCCACACAGAAACTGACCCTTGTCGTCCTTCTGCGACCGAAGCTATTTTATTCGTACGTTAAATTGCAGTGGCTCTGTCTCAAAGAAACGTCACATCACACAGTATCTTGTATTCGACAGGGCAGCGGTTCTTCTGATCTAATCGGTGGTATTATAAAAAGGCTTATGGATTTTAACTTATTTTAACTTATCGTTGCATTTTCGTAACAAACCTTTCGAGACAAGTATAGACTTGTACTGTAACTCAAGGGGGTAAAGAAATAGAGCCTACTCATTAAAATAATATCCGTACATCGACTTGAAATACGATTATGAATTCACATTATCTGTAACATAATTCAAAAAGAAATGATTCTGAAAACCTTTTTTCCGATCGCACCGAATGGGTTAACAAAGAGATATTCAACTTTAATGAAATGGGAGTCCAAGGTATCGTTCAAACATATTTTTCAATATGCAAAAAAACTAACTTTCTATTTTTAATTTGAAAGCGTGCCCACATTTCCGATCGTTGCTCAGATATTTCCCCATCATAAGCTTCGTATTCCTTTTTAGTGCATCACTGAGAAAGACACCCACCTCGAAAAAGGAAGTCAGTCCTCTGAAGCAGCCACTAATGGTTACTTTCTACAAAAGCGATACTAGAGATAAAGACGAGCATTTTTTCGAAGCAGTAGCCTTTAAAAGCCAGCGACCCTCGGAGATCAGTGACAGGGGACGAGGTACAGACGTAGACGATTATCTGTGAGTATCGGAGCGACGATGACCACCACGGAGGTATGCCACACAGCTTTGTGGCCCACGGGTTCTCGATAGTTCACATCGGTCACTGCCACCAAGAACTCCTCTGTTCATACTCCAGACAAGTTTTTAAAACTACAAAACGTTAGAGTGTCAGTGGATTACATTGTTAAACTGGCTCGTTTGCTGGCACGAATGAAAAAAAATCAACTATAGTATAATCTCATGAATTCAAGTTTTTTTTCAAGGTAGCAAATAATTATATTATTCACTTGAGAACTGTTTCAGGAATTCTGTAACTGTACATACACTCAGCACTGGTTATCAGCTGAAAAAGCTCACGTCAGACTTCGTGAATTTTGACAAACCAAAATATCTTAGATTGCCAACTGTCTTCCGTACAAGCATCCATTTATAACACTTGAAATTATCACAGTGGAACTTGTTTCATCTCTTTCTTGCACTCTGCCTCTCGAACGCCATGAAAAATGAGTTACTAGATGTATGCAAAATTTTATAGTTTATACAGAGGTGAAATCTTTGAGGCATATCGTCAGACTTATTAGTGCAAATTGACACGAAAGTCTTGTGAATTTTTCGCCAAAAATGATGAGATTCAATACACGCCAGATCCACGAGAATGACTTTCAGTTTTGAAGTGTCTCTCGGCAGTGGGCCCTGAAGACTACGAACACTTCACACCACACAGCGCGGCACTCGCTCAACACACAACTAGCCCAAAAAGTCGCCATATAACCATGTTCTGTGTTTGAGCCTTGCAGCTGCCGACAGAGAAGAGGAAAGAGTGAGCGAACAAAGCCAATAGAGCAGGCTTGCGTTCCCAAACACAGATTGTTTGTTAAAGAAACATAATTAAGCCATGAGAGCCTAGCGCCGGCCAAACCTTAGGAAGAAATCTAATTGTCGCTCGCTGGTCACACTTGCTTTATATTGTAGCTCGATATGAAAACGATATTTAATAATGTAACAGTTCTCTATGAAGCTTAATGATTAGGTATTGTAGCCATGAGGGTTTACGCACACTCGGTGTTCTAAAGGGAGCTCGCCGAAGCTGCAGTGTAATGCGCTACTGAACAGCTGTCTATTGACAGTGCACTACTGCACTGACCGCTGTTTGTTCAAACCTTTCGTTTGAATGCCTTTTAAAGGGATTCACTGAACAAACAAATACTTATTGCGTCAGCGTGCTCACGAGCTGGGGCCTCATGAGCACACTTTTGCCCGAGGCCAGAGTCCCTCAGATAGAAAGAGAGCGCGGGATACACCACAGCAGTCATTTCCTTGCTTTCCGGCGCCAACGCGTCGGCGTGCAACTTGAAACAGACTATTATTCTAGCACAAGAAAAGATTCCCTCATTTCAGTATGTGCTTCGAGCTTAACGCAGTACCGTGAAGAAAGCCATGTGCTGTTTTTATATAGGAATTTAGAAATTTTCCCAGGGTAGATGTGTGTGCAGTAATAACATTGGATTTCAGGTTAACTTGGTGCGGATTTTACTTCATGTCAGTGATGTTTGTTATGAAAAAGCACAAATCGCAGCCCTAATTTCGTACTTACGTAGAAATATGCTAAGAGATTTTAATCTCTTTTATTTAAAGTATATTTTCCATTATATGCTGATGAAATCGATAGTAGAAACGCGACATAGCGAATTTTGTGCTAGGCTACGTCTGGATCAGCACAGACAGCACAGAATTTGCTCGCTGAGCCAACTACCCACAACCATACCAACATAACTACTTCTACTAAACCGAATAATTATGGAAGTAATTATCCGACCCAAGAATGGGCCCGAAGGTTCGTTCCTATAGCCTCATTCTATTCTATTCTACCAACATATTACATTCAAAAGTCAACAAGTATCCAGCAATCCTCACTCGTTTCCTAGTTCACTGCTAAGATGGAAAAGCAGAGCCGTCGTATAACAGATATTTTAGTGGCAGCATACAAGCATTTGGCCCTGGCACCGAGTGGCCGGGTCAGAGTCCGCCAATACCGTCCTCCGCGAAGACAGTGAACGCTGCCGGTTTAGGCAGGGAAAGCAGCTGTATTTTTGAACTACAACCATATCATCATGCAGACAGTGAAATGCTGAACTATAAAACAAATGCTTTAATTATAGGTTAATTAAGACAAATGTAAAAGGAGCTTTTGAAATATTCTTAAACGAAGATCAAGTTCAAGCCCTCAATAATGGTCCAAACTTGGGGCAAACTTTGAAATAATAATTATTCGTTCTGATCGTGAATAGTATTCTGAACGTGAATATCATCACTATTATCACTAGTGACAGCGTAATAAAGTATTCATTTAAAGCGCCACCACCAGCTGCTGGAAGCTTTAGTGTCACGGTTGGCACACCAACAAAGGCAGCATACGCACCTGGAAGAGAGGAAAAGGTTCAAGTAACAAGCAGGACGCAATAGAAACGAAGCCGCTAGTACAAAAGAGCGCTTGCGCGGTATTCGTATTCTTACAACGGAAAGAGAAGGGCGATCACAAGTGTGTTACTGAAATTAGCAGGTACCAATAGACCCACGGCAACAAGCGTTGCTGACTTCTTTCATATCTTGCGCGAAGCAGAGACACTGCTCGTATCACCATCACTACGAGCTGGACAGGAGTTCAATACACTTGCATTCCTTTCAAGAGTCACGAGTTCATGGCGTTAGACACACATAAGGTACACAATTGAAATGTATGTTAACTTAAAATGCATGCGTAAATCGTAGATGCCTTTGACGCAACCTTTACCAGAAACGGCCGTCGTAGATAAAACAATTAGGAATCGAAACAAAACATCTTTCGTACTCAATATATCATTTCAACAGGATTAAAAACAAAATGTTGCGCAAAAAAAAAACAGAAAAACACCAGAAATAATTCGTATGACGTACCTCTACCGGCATTTTTAAGCCCATTAGACGGACTACACATTTCGACATAAGTGCAGCACCCCTCTCAAATCCTGCCCCTGCTGCACAGCCCAGCAATCAAGCTCATGAGGGTCGTTCGGACAAACCATTCCCATGCATATCACACACAGGTCATAACCGTGGAATAGAATTACGCAACTGCAATTAGTCAAAAAATAATTCCAGAACAGTTTTTAGATCTTATTGAACAAATATTGGGTAGCAATTTGCAACTGCAAACATAAAACCAAGAAAAACGCTAAATCGAGCACCTTAGGGTAAAGTAGCATGGAACATTTATCAATTTAATGGCGAGTCATGCCCTCTCATGACAAATGAGCACCAGGGCAAAGGTCGACGGCGAGATTGGATGTCTTAATTTTAGAAGAGATGGCCAGACCATCCGGAACCACAAGAGTTTTAGCGAGTAATCGGATCATGACACGGCACGGACCGTATTCCATTTACGGAACTGGCACCGTTGAGTCGCATCAGCCAATAGCCAGTGCGGCACAATGGCATCAGCGTGTAGTGATGAGCAGCCAGAACTTGATACCGTAGAGCGCTACATCAATGCTCCGCAAACGAACCCATCAAAGCACAAAGAAACCTCGGCATGCTTGGTTGATCGGCGACTGCAAAAATAATCCTCGACACTAAAGTTTCAAATGAGGTCACAAAAACTAACCCTAAGCTTGCGCCAGTATGTTAGACATTCTAAAGAAACATTCCAGGTCATAGTCGACTTAAATGCTGAAATAATGGTACGAGATTTGATATTTCTTTCACGTTAAAATTGCCATAACTTACAACCAGCTACCCCTAAACATCATTTCTGCTGGCACTGTGAACACATTAAAAAATCGCCTCGACAAACATTGGATTACGAACCCACCAGGATTATAATATAGTGATTCTATGTCCTTAACTCCTGGGTCCAGTACATGATTATGATACATGCACGTGACAAATGTCTGTGCGTGAGTGAAGTGCGCGTCCGTGACTGAATTGACTTACTTGATTGCATGATTAATGTCTTTACTTTAGACGGCATGGGACTTGGGTATCAACCCACGAATGGGCCAAACGGCTCGTTTCTATTGCCTTATTCTAGTCTATTCTAGATACTTCGAAGGATACACTTACAATTGAAGTGACACCCTTCAATACACAAGCCATGGAAACTAGGATCTAGAGTGAAAACACTCTTCACAGAAGGCAATGCCGAATTATAAGGCTTGTCTAGTCTTCACGTGAAAAAATGCTTCATACTTTCATGGATATAAAGACTTAACAATTGAGCAAAACAAAAAGCGCTATCGCACAAGTAGATCACTAGAGAGTCTTAACACACACTAGCCTTCACGTAGGCATGGATGACCAATGTTGATCCCGCGCCCTCTGCTCACCTTTGCAATGTGTTCATGAATCTCACTATTATCGCAACTCCTCAACTCCACTTCATATTGCTCATTTTTATTACACACTTTCAAAAAAAGTGTATCGGAGCCATGCTGATCGCCAAAAAATTGGCGTTTTGAGAGCTTCTTAAGAAGTACTCGCAACAGTTGCTCTCCCGAAGGTGAAATATGGATACTTTCAGCCGAAGGAGGCGCTACAAGAAGAGTTCGTCTAGTTATCAGTCTCGATCGTGAATAAAAGCTAAGCCTTCGGTCGTTCTGAGCCACAACGACGCCTCAATTTAAGCATGCAGGTTAGACCGACTTGCAGAACAAGCTTCACTCACTCAGCTGATAAGATAGTATCACTGTTCAATGCGGGACCTAAAAATTAGATAAGAAAAAGTGACTCATACAACACTTCCACATCTATTACAGGTTTCAAGTTATCAAGAAACAAGGAAATAATTATGACTAATAGAAACAAGTATGAGGATGGAAATGCGAGCATAGTGCGTTGGGTACGAAAATACATGTAGTATTTTTTCGTAGGAACCCAGTTGTGTAATGATACGATGCCCTCCCCCAACATCCCACCCAGTGACGTATTTGCTAGGAAAACAAAACTCAGGCCACCACATCCAGCACAGCATGCACGCAGAAGATGAGTGATATTAATTCTGAAAAAGGAGCTTCGGCGGTTTACTTGTTTGCAAAAATGAGCGTCAACGCAGCGCATCCTAGAGGTGTGGGCGAGAGTGTGGGTTGCCTACACCACAGCCTACTCTGACTACGCCCTGCTGTGCTCAGTGGCAACAGCTGATCGTTGAGATGAACAGCAAGGAGACACAATGACGGCAACTCGTGTGTTTCTTCATAGCACACTGACAGTCGAGGTATCTTTAACACAAAAAAAATGAGGAAAATCGGCTAAAAATTCGTTCAGACACAAACAATATAGTCAACATAATTAAGACATACTGTAAGGGCATAATTTCTGGCTCTACAAGTTCTCTAACAGGAAATGGCTTTAGACTCTTGCCGACCATTATTTGAAGAAGAATAATATTTATAGAATTTAATAACAATAATAATAATTCACAATTTACAAACACACTAGAATGCTGGACGATGTCCTACTCAAAGAAATTAAATGATCAGAAGGATTGCTCGCGCCAGAGCAGTCAGATTATGCAGAAACAGAAACTATGTTTAGCCGACCCCAAAAGCGCGTTAATAATCATCTGACGAACCACAGCTGCCTATCAAGTTTCCTACTCTATTGGTCCTATGCTTAACAACTTAATGAACAAATTTAATTCATGGAAAGTTTACTGACGACAGAATAGTCTAATTTTGCAAGAACAGAAACTATGCTCAGCCGGCCCCAAAGGCGCATTACTAAACGTTACGAACTATAGCTTCCCATTCTATCTAACCTATGCTGATAACTACCTAACTTCCTAGTCTATCTAACCTATGCTGAACCGACATAGGTAAAGGCGTCGCCGGAGAGGTCAGGCCGGTTGCGGGGCCAAGGATAGCACCCTGAAAATCTGAACAGGAGCCACCGATCAAAAGAATGAAGAAAAAGAAATTGCGAGCAAAAAAGTCGGATCCATCTACTGACACATACTGTTCTAAACAAATCCCGTTGAATTATAAAGTGGAGTCAAAACCAGAAGAATGAGATCACTGGTGATCCTTTGTGATCACCAGTGATCAATACATGAACGAATGCAGTATTATACTCCTATCCCAACGAAAGCGCCGGTCAGATGAAGTTTCAGGTATCTTCTGAGCAAATTAGTAAAATGAAGTCGAGTTAAATCAAATTTATTTATTCTCGCTTATAAACTTCCTAAAATATTAGAAGCAACAACTTCCAACCTTCATGCAACGCTCCAGCAACAAAATAACAAAAAATTATTTTTAGCGACTTGTCTACATCTTACCACCGAAGTACCAAGAGTACAGACCAAGTTGGTTGACTAACCTCCATTATTATGCCAATGAAATGCTAGCCTTCGTCCGGTACGATTTTCGCTACGCCGGTGCTCTAAGAACAGGCATTGTGTATGCATTAATTAGTGCGTCTAGAAAAGAGATGGCAGCTTTTATCACTTGCTGGAACTCATTTGCGTGCAAAAGACGATTCAAAAGATTCTATGAAAATAATTTCATCAGTTCGTTTCACCCTACTGGCGTTCAAAAAGCGTTAACATTCATGACTGTTCTGCCTTTAGTGCATCGTAAGAGGCACTCAGCTTTCCTGTGATGCACACAGAGCATAATTACCAAGATAATTGTTTATAGGAGCAGCGCATTCCATAGTTCAGAAATTATTATCAGTTCTATCAGAATACCATTCAACCGCGGATTTGTTCACATTTCCTTTTCTTGCAGGCACCAAGTACACTAATACATAAATTGAGAAGTCACGTCAATGCAAAGAGTAGATGTCGACAATAAGTAAGCACAATTTGTTATGGTGAGCCCTCAACTACAGACATGATAAGAGGTTGAGAGAAATGCATGTGAAAATCAAAAGCTCCACTTCTAAACTCTAGGTTTACGTCTTACAATATTTGAACTGGTAACTTCTAAAAATAGAAGTTATAGCTGCCTAATGATTACAAGCGCTTCTCGTAGCGTATCTCACGATGATCAACTTCACAGGACACTAGACTTGTGCAAATCAACGGGCAGCCATTTCAAGTGGTTCCTTCATTAGCGTTTTGACGACAAATAGGATTCTTCTTAATTTCTTCAATCGTCAATGCGAATACAGCAGTTTTTCATTTCAAGAATACGTAAGGATATGAACATGATGATCAGGGTAAATCTGAGCACCAAAGCACAAAAAATTACAATGTGAAAAAGTTGAGAATTATCAAGCGAGGGTGTGAGATGTTGGCTTATGACATGAGCGGACACGCATGGCAGCGACAAATGCAAGCTTCGTTAGGTCCCATCTGGCGTTTGGGTCAGTGCAGACGTACGAATCTAGTTAAGGGCACCAAGAAACACACCACGAAACAATATCTGTTAGTGTGATCCAAAATAAATACGCTCGTAACTTCCTCGCCGGGAGTGTTGACTTGGGACGCAAGCGAAGCTAACTCACCTCGTGCTGTGTTGCGTTCAGTGAAGCGTGTTTCGAATAGAGCATATCTCAGGGCAACCCTCAGCTCTGCTACAACACCTTCGTGTGGCTAGCGTCGAAGCTGTGACGATCTCACCTCTGACGCATGGGTATTTAAAACACTAACGGTCGTGCTTGAATAATGCGCTACTCGTCAAGGTCTACCTGCTTGGGCATCGCTATTATCAGGCTAACTACATTAGCATTCTTGTTTTAGGCGTAAAATACTGAATAAAGTTTAGTTCAGGATACCAGCTTCAAGAATGCACTTGACTAGGTCTGAACGCTGCGGATAAACGAATATACTAGGTGCAGGGTGTAATATCTAGTACTTGGACAAGCTTTTATAAAACCATATGTATACTGCAATAGTATACAAGCAGTATACTGCAATCGCAAGTATACATCGACGCCAACCTCAAATTCATTGGAAATTTAAGACATTACACACAACCCGAATGGGCCTGACAAACCCATTCGGTTTTGTTGAGTTTTGTTAAGGTTTTACTCGCGTGGTCAAGTGAATGACAACTGTGATCTGTAGACAGTGAATCCTAAGAAATGAAGTTGCGTATCGAAAAACTGGAGCAGAAGTCGGGGGTGCGTTCAATCATCCCCCACGACAGAGGAAGAAAAGTTAAAGTCCTATAAAATAATAAGATAATCGAGTGAAACTTCATGAGCCACGCCAGAAAGAGATAAAGTTAATTGAAAAATAATTGTTACTAGCGCGAAGAAAACAACATAGAAATATAATAATAACACCCCCTGAATAAATAAGAACGCAATTCTTCAATGTATATAATGACTCATTAAGATACAAACTCAATGAAAGTAAGCAGTACGCAAGACACAGAAATATTTACAATAGAAAAAGACAAGAACACTTTAAAAGCATCGAAGGGTGCTTTAATACTCATTTTTTATCCACTTTGAAATATTATCCTGGGACTGTAATTTCGCGATGACGACCCATATGAGATGAACAAACAAGTTTCGTGTGTGGGCAGTTGCAGGGCGGCAGGCACAGGAGAGAGCTGCGAAAGCACGATTGCAAGCGCAATGTATAGGGTTGCGATGAGGGCGTTCACTACGTTCACCTGTCCCAAAACTGAACAAATCTGCCGAGATTCATAACAATCTAATACACATAAAAAAGACTACACACATAGTCCTGCGTACTATCCTATTCCAAAGGGCAAGATTTTCCATTTTAATGGCTGCACAAAATAAATAACTTAAATTATTACGGGAGCTCGACAAGTGATGTACCAGGAATGGAAGGGAGAGTACGAACGTAGCTTTTTAGGGCCCAGACAACAAATAAGGTTAGAGTAAATGCTGCATTGTGCGTTGCAATGGTACATCTGTATTGGACATCACGCCAATAGCAAGAGCATTTAATGACTTTGAACTTTTGTTGGCGAACTCAGAGGAAAAACAAACCTAGAAAGCGCAGCATTCACCACATCAGAAATTCTTTTCAAAACGAATCGCTAAAAGATAATGTTTCATTCGACACGCATATTATAGATGAACAGATATTTTTATTCCGACTACATTAGGCTTTAGTGAGAGCAAACTGAACGAAGACTATGACGTAAACGTATGTACATATAAATATATGCGCGCCCGCACGTTTCATTCAGCCAAAAATTTCATAATAAAGAAAGGATCTGTGAGCAGTTCCAACAATAAATAAAGAGCTCTGTACCCTCGAAAAGCAGACAAAAACCCGGAACAATACCAAATTTTGGGTACGACACACTTTAGAAAAATTGCTGTGAGTTCGTTTGGAGGCAGAGAAATGAAAGCACGGCTTTGTTTAAGCAGAGAAATTAAAAGCACGACCCTCACATTCGAGGGCTTCAAGTCCGTGTCTCCTCCTAAAGACAGACCAAACCTGACGGACTTTCAATTTAATTTCGCACCAAAAATAAAAAATATCGTACATAAGAAACGCATTAATTTCAAGAATGATTTTTTTGAAAGGGGTTGTACAGACCATACATTAATCTACGAGGATTATACAGCTGCCTACTAGTGAACCTACGGAACCTCTTCAATGGTCGAACTCTAAACTCTAAAGAATGGTATTCTCTAAGAAACGTAATAAATCGTCGCAATAGAAATTTGAAATGACTTAACTTTGATGTGCAATAGAATTTATATGCCCTAAGAATAAAGGTATGCTTAAAATGTTACACCAATAATTTAACATGAAAGAAACACGAAACAACCCATGGTGTGGATATGCAACTTACAATTTTGTTGCACGTTTAGTGCATATCGTCGGGAAGACATGAACTCACTTGGCTGCATGGCTCAGGTATTATATAAGCATCATGCAAGGCGAATCAAATGAAAATTAAATTAACATATTGAAAGATGTCACACCAAGTAATTATGTTTTTTCCTTGTTCATGCTACAACAAAACTTCTGTGAGAACAAAAATAAGGCGGATTTAGCAGTTGTACATCATGGTGCAAGTATTTGCAAGAAATGTTCAATTCAAAGCATAATCTATTAAGAAAATCAAGGAGCTTGAGCAAAAATAGGAGTAATCACATCACATCAATCTTTGTCCGAACGGTAACAACTGGGCATCAGACAATCACATAGACTAATATCCCAACGCGCTGAGTTACCAACAAATAAAACAAGTCTTATACGTCGTGACGATTTAATGTAATAGTAGAATGAAAAAAAATCATTTGTCTACAAGGCACGAAGTACATAAAGCTGCAGATTCCCTGTAAATAAATTACAATAACAATGACTATCTTTCAGATGCAAAAAATGATCAAAAGTTGGCAAAGTGGAGTAACCAACTACGACCAAAGGACGATAGTAACCATCTAGCCAGAGTTGAGAAAGTTAACTATCAGCTCTATAAGGCCCGAGCAGATCGTGTACGCCATGAAACCTAGCAGCACGACCCACTGTTGGCATACAGAACATTGCCCTGCACGACTTCACACACATAAAAAAGTACAACAAAACACTGCAATAAATGCGACCGAGAAAGGAGAAGCCCTTAGTGGAGAGATACGATCAGCAGTATCGAAAACCGAGAAACGTGCAGAATTCTATCGAGTTAAGGGAGTTGTAGGAAAACGTCGCGTGAAGAAAGGCTACATTTGACGGATGAGAGGCTACATTAGCAAGCACAAAGAGAGTAATTGTCCATCGTAGGCTGGTGTGATGGAGTAGGGCGGCTCACGCGAGGGGAGTCGCCACTATCTACAGGGAGGGAACCACTAACAACTCACCGGTGGACGTTAGAAAAATGACTGTATCCAATCGCCCTTAAGAATATCGTAAGCATCGCTAAATTTCGATAAATGAATATTTTGAAGTGTGGATTCAATGAGAGATGTATCGAATTTCTCAAACGTGTACAGCATAAAGAGGAGGAACGAAAAGCAGCTTCAACAGTATAACGTAAGATCCAAATAACTCATCTGAATAAACTCAAACTCGTTCAAAGTTTCCATTAAATTTTAGTAAAATACCTGGTATGTACTTGGATTTGTGTATGATCATAGAATATGCATTACGAAATATCTTTAAAAAACTCTTCATTCTTCTAGAAGTATAAATAACTGCCTATATTTGAAGTCTAAACCTGTAGTGTAAAAATAAGAGTGCTAATTACATGCAAACATATTACTAGTGCGTAAGGTAATACGCCTGTAAACAACTCTTATCATACATCTTGAATCACACATTTTGAAGTACTCATCTTTATAACCGGAATCACACATTTGAAATACAGAGCAGACTGTCAAATAACTGACCTGGTCGACTGAAGTGTCCTCTGAAGTCTCTCCTCACTTTGAGACTCCTCTCTCTTCTTCTGCCTGAGGCTAACGAAGCCTCTGCTTCTTCGTCAGCCTCCACGAGGCTCTCGACTGAAGCGAGGTAGGACGTGTTGACGCCCGCATGTCCTCGTCTTAGCGAATTAGAAGACGATGATGAAGAACTCGACACTGAACTAAGAGGTCTGACTACAGTTGTGCTCTTCAGGTCATTTGAATTGTGCTTGGGGTTGACGGCAAGAGAGGTCACATCGGTAGGGATGGGTCCGTCCTGTTCAGAGGGGGAAGATGCTCGGCGAGGGTGAACTGGCGAACGCGGAGGAATGTGGGCGACACTCGGATGAACCATTTGGCGAGGCACCGATAGACTAGTAGATAGCGTCTCTTCCACGGAGTCCTGGGTCTCACTGATAATAGTTACTGCTGACGACGGCTCTGAAACACGTGCTGAACGAGGGGAAGTTCCGGGGAGGCGCCGCTCCGCAGAGTGGTTTGCAGATACGGAAGATCCCATGAAGGACTTTTCGGATTCCCCACGGTTATCGTAGCTATGGCCATCCACACCTATATTATCCTCAGACCCAGTTAAAGTAGCACCTTCATGGGATAGCTCGTTCTTATTGGGGCAATGATTAGACGACTTAAATTTTGCGTTAATTCGATTATTGCCTAACACAGAAACGGATGATTCATCTAAAACTTTCTCTGAAGGCACTTCCAATGAATTTATTCTAGCGGCTGTATTTAAATCATCAGAATTACGTGATTCATTTCCTTGCCGAGAAGAACTGTCGACGCCGCCAGCCACTGTCTTGCTAACATTACCAGCAGGACACGAGACCTCACCTTCGGGTCCGTCAGCAAGTTTGGCGTAGAGGGCGTCGTAAATGTCCAGGAGCGTTGGCACCAAGTCCGTCGAAATTCCTAGAAGAAATAAAAATATATTTTACAATGATGGATAACATAAAAGAGTGTGAAGACTTATTGTAGTTCTCTTGACGTTTTTCACTTCTCTTATATTAATAAACGGCCAGAACATTCTAATAGAAGAAACTTTTTAAAGTGAAAATTATGACTACATTAGATAGTCCACATAGTGGGCCAAATATAGTGAAAATGATAATGATTTTCCTAATAACCTTAAATTAAATTATAAACCTCGTATGGTTTGTTAAGAATTGAGACCAGAATTTGAAAAGAGCCTGCTGTATGGACTGCCGCGAACGCCCAATGAAACAGAAAATATTAGCTTGCACGGGCATCTAAGCATAATGTTTGTAGCACAATTTGAAAACAAGTGCACTGAAGCAAAAGTGTTGACAAACATTTCTAAAGCTCCTTTTATAGCACGGCACTTCTCGAACTCCCCACATTGTCGATATGAAAAAATGTTAAAAAAATATTTAAATATAAACAGACTTGTGACCAGAAATTAAATGAGACTATTAAACGGAATCAAAGAAAATGGCCAAGAACAATAGCTAAATTCATTTCCCAAAGAAATTTCATTTCTAATTTAACTTAATATGTGCTATTCAAGTTTTTAGGTTTGCATTTTGGTAGCTGTTCTGTATAAAAAACTTCATTATTGCATCCTAGACATTCTTACAGTCCGTAAAAATCGTACAAAAAGAAAAAACATCTTAGGTTTAAGAAAGTTACAAGTTGTTTCTACATTGCACCATCAAATGTCATAACTTCAGAAATATATAATATTCAATTAGAAATGAATTTAATATACAATATTGATATTATGCTAGCTGCACTCATTATGAAGATATTCATTAGCAAGGAACTTTGAATAGTAAATGAATGAGGTTTCGTGGCGGTGGAGTCTCAATGAGCGGTGTCTGTAGTATCTTGTCTGACATGTAGGTCCTCTACACGGAAAAAGCAAGTCGCAAAAAGCACAAAAGTATAGGCTGGCTTAACTGCAAATTGGTACAATGTACTCCTACAATATAGTTAACGGTTTCTACGGTGGATAACTACCATTATAAATACCAAGTCTTCAATGCACATGAGGACATATCAAATACGAGGAAATGAGTTCACTAATGACTCGAAGTCCCTCAAATAAACTGAAAAATTATCCATCAGCACATTCCGTTGGGGAGCACAAACATTCTTGTAAGCTGTAATTTATACTTTTGCTCAAAATTGAAGACAAACACGTACTTTCTTAGGACTGAAAATATAAAAGGACATGGATGCCTGCGGAAACAGTCACACATCAAAGTAGCAGGAGAGTTAGCACCTCCGAGACACTAACAGTCCCAAAATACACGGCGTGGAGGGCAAAAACTACATAGCAACGAGGAACTTGGAGAGCAGCGCAGGCTACCGCACCGCAGAATATGAGGGAGCGAGGGCATGGGGCGTTTGTACGAGACACGGTGGTACACACACACACACGCACGAGATGAGGAGCGTTAGAAGCAAACGAGACGCACGTTAAACGAGCCAAGCGTCGGAAGCAAACGAGACAATCGTTAGAAACACACGAGACTGATTTTAGAAGCAAACATGATGCGTTAGAAATAAACGGAACGAGCATTAGAAGAAAACGAGACGAGTGCTGCGAGGACAAATATTATAAAACAGGTTGTGGTAGTGGACAAGACTCGCCTACCATATACGACGGGTGGTTCGTTAGAGAAAGCAATAAAAATTGGCACAGCCAGGGATAAGCAAGCACTGGAATCCATTAGTAGCAAGTCTGAAGGAATGCATGCAAAATCTCTTTTTCGTTGATCTTAAATAATTTGAAAGCGATTTCTACAAGAGAAGTTTGATGCCCAACTTCAGCTCTCGGCATTATTGAAGGGTTGCCTCAAGCCCTGAATTATCTTCCCTCTCAAGTGCGTGCTGAAGTGATGCATTAAGATAAGATTATGCTAAGTTTTTGATGTATTTCACCGAACTTTTATGAAGTGAGCTTCCAAGAGTGTTCATGTGAAATCTTCTTGAAGTAAAGTAATGGAAGGTGGGAATCAAATTTCATTGGCATAAAATTTACTGCTCCCTTCTTATTCCCCGATTATCACTACTTCTACAGCATCCATATCTCGAAATGTCTTGAATAGATTGCCATGAATACAAGACAAGTCTAGTCCATCGATGGGCTCGTCAGTCCACATGTTGAGAGACGCCGCTGTATGGAGTTAAGATTAGACACGCACTTTGTCAGAAAACTAATTTTCACCAGCGACAGATTGGCAAATTGAGCACCAAGTTTCGAGGACAAAGTTTCGGCAAGTCTACTCGAAAATATAACTTTATTTTCTCACACATTTTTAGATGTTAAAATGACAGATGTGATATTTCTTAGCCTACGTTGTACACAAATACAGCAGAGATATGGAAACTATTGAGTCACTCGCTTTTAAAATCGCCCATGACAATTTTCTGCCACTTATACGGGTGAAGTACGCACATTCTTTCAAAATTGAGAAATTAAATTATATGAATAAATTTCACATAACGTTCAAGTAATCACAATAGTGACAAATATTTGATACTTAAAAATGTAATTAGAACTGCAATTTTTTGAACACGCATGAATGTATGAGAACACATTAATATCACAAGCAAAAGTATCACACACCTGGATTAGTACTGTAATAGAACGACCAATAGGCTAATACATTAGTTGCTCATAAATGCACGTATGCAGCGGCCCTTATCGCGTAGTAGATCTTTTATCCGGGCCGCCTTATCACATAAAAAATACTACTGTCGCGCTGATACTCTTCTGTCAACAACAGTGACACATGCTACAGTCACACTCCCATAAAAAAGCTTGTAGATATTGTTAAAACGTAAAACCAATCGTAAATCCTCGAAGAAGC
Organism: Trinorchestia longiramus; assembly: GCA_006783055.1. Taxonomy (NCBI): domain Eukaryota; kingdom Metazoa; phylum Arthropoda; class Malacostraca; order Amphipoda; family Talitridae; genus Trinorchestia; species Trinorchestia longiramus. Next base: position 102,630 of record VCRD01000935.1, read on the forward strand.
TAATCTCTCTAGTATTTATCAACTTAAAAAAGCAATTGCAAGAGGAAAATAGTTTATTTAAGCCTCTAATTGACTTAATTGCTGAAACATCAGAAAACCATGAAATTAATCCATTGTGCCGTATTGCAATTTAAGCAAAATATGCGATTCCTGTGACTCGTAAGTTGACTCACGTTTATTTTTCTCCCAATCAAGGAACTCGAGCGAAGCCGACAGATTATTGACGTAATGCAAGAGCACGTCAAGCTGAGCGAGGTCCTCCACATACTCCTCGTCATCGTAGCGCTCGCAGGGCTTGTTGCCCCTCGGCCTGGAGATGCGGTCAGAGGGATCGCAGGGCTTGTCGCCCCTCGGCCTGGGGATGCGGTCAGGGGGATCGCAGGGCCCGCGATGGATATTTTTAACCCCACGGGATGCAGGATTTTCTTTGAAAACGATTTTACGCCTCATAGAGTCAGGCTTTGAATTACTGAGTTCGGATGAGATCTTTGCTTTACCATGGGAAGGAGGGCACGGATGGCGTTGCGGCACAATGGGCTCGGTGATCGGTGGGGGGGCATTCTTCTTCAAAAGAAGTTTCATATCTTCGGTTTCCTCTGCCTGGACGGGCGCTTGACCAATGGTGAGTTCGTGTGCGTTCATCGCCAGTTTGGGGTCACGTTTCAGAGCCAGTGACCTGCGTGCTCGAGCTGCTGTTTGCAAAGCGTCACGGCACACCATCTCAGAGTGACCGGACTCGCACGTAGACTCTTGTATTTTTGCATCCGTCACGTTTGACGGTGAGGAGTTTTTCAGCCTCGCAGGGTCATATTGGCGGAAGTGTTCAGCATCCGCAGTTCGGTAGCGACGCCTGCCCGTAATTGCAAATTCTCTGTCACTCGCAGCGCCAGCGGAGGTGACCCTGCCGTCACTCGGTCCATCTCTCCTTCTCCTGGCGCTGAGCGACGCCGTCAAGACGCTGTTCCTGCGCAGGATATCACGGGCACAGTCTCCGTCCTGGGGAGACAGAGTCTCTTCCTCAACATCGTCTAAGCCGACACCTTCAGTGGAAGCCGACTTGTGCTGCAGCAGCAGGGAAGATTCGTACAAATCTGGCTTCACGATCACCTGGATGGAAGCCTTCAGATGTCGCCTCCGAGAGCTTTTCTTGCTGTCAGTATCACCACCAATCCGTGAAAATAATTTTCTACGACCAGCCTGAGAGTTGGCGTCCGGCATCTCGCTCTGCTTAATATAACTGAGGTACGAGCACACACAATACCTTGAAGTTAGTTCATTTGATGACACAATCCACTGAACTCATTTCTCACGATCAACAAATTATCACCAGCCAGGCAAGTTCTGATGTACATTTAAGATTTACTAAAGCAGGATGCTTAAAAGTTGTATAGTAAGCTGATGTCTACGTAGCTGACCACTGAGCAATAAATGAGTAAGAAATACTCAAAAATCACAATTTCTTGGAGAGCCACAAACTCATTTGCGCTAATTCACCTCAATGATTCCACCGTCTAGTGGGACATGAGAGCAGTTACACAGAATCAATAATGTCCTCTTGAGAACCCTGCCTGTGGTAGGCAGGACGCTTCGCACACTACCACGGCTTCGGAGCAAGCGCCGCACACCAACTGACAACGGCACGCACCTTCCCTTCTGATATCGGAAGCTCTACTGCCTGCCAGCCTGGGCCTGTTTCTCTGAGTGAACTTACTGGTGTACTGAGTACTGAGTATGATGACCAGTCCCGTCTCACCTACCCACCACATCACTGACCAACTTTATACCCAATGAGCGAAATAGTCCACTAGGGAACATCCCGTACTTACCCTAGTTTGATAACTCAATATGCGTACATAGAACTCAATACTTCACACGTAACACCTCAGTACTATGTATGTAACAGACCAGTACTATACACAAAACAATCAGATGGAACTAGGACATCAAGACACACTTGTTCTAGTTCCGTAATACATATATATTATATAATATTCTATGAAACATTTCATAAACTATAATCCTTTTTATATTGCACTCTAAAACAATCAAAATCGCAGATTTTCATTTGCATCGAAATCACAGCTGAATTACATATAAAGTGAGGAAACAATTACATTACAATGACTTGTCATCAGGAACTGTGCAGCTACAACCATGGCGTCAGTACAACAAATCAATCAACTGCTAACACATAATAAATGATTTCCAATTTTCAGGATAGATATTAACTAATTGACTTATTTTGCTGGAAATAGTGAAACACCTCAATACAGTTTGATATGGAATTAAATATGTTACGTATATTCTTCACTATCTGCTCGATTGTTTGGTTCAGTCGTACATTCTCATTTGAGGGAGTGTCAGCACTCCAGCTCCTGAGAGCCCCTTCCCTCACCTCACTCCTCTAAAATAATTTACCTAGCAAGCCCAGGTGTAGAACAGTACTCATAGGGAAGTGCGGCTCCGGTGCGAGCGCCCTGTTCTCTGGTGGAGCTGTACTGTACAGTGCACTGGCAACCAGACCAGCTAAAAGCAAGCCTAAGGTCCAATGAAAAGTCTTTCCCTGTGTTTATACTTGAAAATATACAATTCATTCACACTATATTATCCTTCTAGTATGTCTAATTTAAGAATATAGGTCAGCTCTCAAATTTTCAGAACTAGAAAGGGATCATGAAGAAGAAGAAATAATTGATCACACGTATAAGGTGAATTGCATTCAACAAATATAGCGAGGGCTAAAGGAAGCATTTCATCAACACGTTCTTAACAAAAATAATGAAAAACTACACTAAGTAACATCATTTGTCTTTTCTTAAAAGAATCGATGTCACAACCTGAACACAATTCATTACAAATTCTCGTTATTGGGATGCCAAGGGAGCTTCATCAAAACATGCGAAGGTTCTGCAAGCGTCGCGACAAATTGCGCAGTTCTATTGCTTTAAAAACACAAATGCTTGTTGATCATGCGAGGAGATAGAGCTCCTTTATAAGCTTAGAGAACAGTTCTGTGCTCGGTGCCCCGTGAGCCAGGGACAACAAATGCAGAGTCAGCAGCAGACCTGTGATGGCCGTGGTGCCCCACACCCTAACAGGAAGCAGTCAAATAAAACACGTCTCATGCTAATTAACGATGCGCTTGTAGTGCACCGCTGCAATCACGCCGCTGTGCGGAAATGCACTTCAGTAACCAATAAAGCTGCAAGGACAGGCAATGAATTGAAGCGCAAAGAAAACAAGCATCTTGTGAGCAATTGGAGCCAAGCATGAGCTAGAAACTTTAGAGCTAATTAATCTTCGTAGTACCAATAAGATAAATTAATTTGATGGAGCATATGATGTGCGCATTGACTTCGTTTTAGTATTTTTCTCACAGACACTCGAAAGAAAATATAAATTTACTATTAAATAGTTAAGATTACAAGCCCTGGTGTGGTACTCACACGCAGTATCTTATGAGAACATGGAACATTATATCCATCCAGTCATGTGTACACCAATTACAATGTACACTACAATCTTCCATTTTATGATGAGTACTGAAAGGAAGGAATACGAGCTTTCTCGCTTCCGAAGACTACTTTTCTTATGACACACAAATAAAAAGTATAAGCATCCAATCTAAGGAGCGTACTAGAAATACCAAAAAAAATACTAGTCTAGATTAAACTAGGACACAATTTTAATTATTCCTAGTACTTTTATTATCACTTACAGGGAAGAATTCAGCAATAATTTTAGAATCAACTAAAATAGAGAACAACTAACCATTAAGAAAAAGCTGCTTAAAATTAGTCATTCTTGAGAGTGAACAAAAATATTGACAATGAACTACGACAAATAATTTCTCTTATTTTATCTTCCAGTTGTCAAAATAACCCGAGATCTGAACTTGTCAAGACTATTTTTTGATTAGCGAACGCAGCGGTCAAGCTATGGTAACGTTATTGATTCATTACTACAGTAACTCCTCTCTTGTTCAAGCATCCTATAACCTTAACTACAGGAGCACTTCCATGTACTAGGATAGAGCATGGAGCCCCCCCCCCACACACACAACGGTAATAAAACGGAAGATGAGCTATGAACATGGAAACAACAGCTTGAACTCGTAAATGAGACAGATCCACACCTGGACAATAGAGCAGCAATTACTGCATCGCTTCACGCTACTCATATTAGGGCAGACAGAGCTCTCGTGAGGCAGGTGTCATACGTGGGTCCAAGACCAGCATACGCTACGTAACTGCGAAGACCAGTCTACACAGAGAAACAAGTAGCAGGAAAGGCGTTTTTCTGCCCAAAAGACAAAGTTAGCATTGCAGTCCCAAACTGTTTTCAGGACAGTGAAGCGCTCTAGGAAGACCCTCTGCAATGAAGAGGTTGCGATAAAAGCGTTAGATGAGCAAATATTTCCGGTACAAAAACACAGACGAGCTCTGTGTTCTCGAGCAGTCGATTTAAGAACAGCTTCTTGGCGGGACGGCACAGCCAAACAAGGAAGCACAGGGTGTTCCAAATATCCCCATCAAGAGCACTAAGAAAGTCATTACAAGAAAAATATACACAGACCTCCATTCAATGCTAGAATACACAAACCATAGTCCTAGGACTGTGCTAAGTAACTCTATAAAAAGCTGATGCGTTAGTTTCTTCAGAGCTGTGGATGAATTGGCGTGCTGAACCACACACAAGCTTCGAGTATGGCTATCAGTGCGTCTTCATGCCCATGACATACTACAAGCATAGTGCTTTGGACATCTACTCTTGGTGCACTACGGTGTTGA